>JAOSBP010000205.1:30697593-30709053 GCA_027563825.1 Erythroxylum mucronatum
AATATTAATTAATATTATTATTGGTGTTAGGTTTGGAAAGATGAGGCTATTTTTGACATTTCCAATTCTTGTTCATCAAACAAGAATTTCTGTACCTCAGTTTTGAGTGGAACAAAAATTTATGTCCTCGTTCTTTGAGAACGGAACGAAAATTGATGAGAACGGTAAGTAAACACCATAAGAACAGAACTTTTGTGTTCTTGTCATCCGTCCTCACGTACGAGGACGGTAACCAAACACAACATAGGCTTTCAACGGTTATTCCAATGACTTCCTTATCTGTTGGCTACTTTACAATCATTCCATGACACATGTCCTTTACAAACAATAGCGTTTCACAAGCCGTCCACAAACTACAACATTGCTATTCTCCTACCCACTACACTTACATTTTCCCGACTTCAACTTCTTAGCCACAGATGTTAGAATTATATAAATATATGTAATAAAATGTGATTTAATTTTAATAAATTAATTGAGCTTACAGAAATATTAATTAACTATTAGTATGGACCTGATGTGTAGAAGCCCATTACGAGGCATTATAATTAATGGACCCATAATAGACCGTAAATTAAACCTAACTATACAAAGGGTTGTGGTCCTCAAGCCAGAGATTTTCTTAACATTCCTTCTAAACAAAGTCCGTCAATTTTCTCTATTACATAAGGAGAATTCATTCAATTTTTGGATCTTGGCTTAGAAGAACACAAATCCATCATATTTTGTTGTTTACGCTTCTGCTATACAATGGATCAAGGCTAGTATTTTTAGTTATATATATATCATTATTTATTCAATTTGCGTGTGATTCTGGTTGATTGTTTGTTTAGAAATCTAAATAATATTCATAAGATTTTAAGGCTTAATTTCTAACAAGTAGTATTAGAGTCATCACATAGATTGTTTAAACACGATATTCCATTTCATTTTCACTTTGTTTGGCCTGTTTATGATAGTGGAAATGAATTACAAATTTATCAATTGAGATTTTAGTATAAACAAATTTTTTTATTTTTCGATACACTTCATCTAAGTGATTAAACCATTTTTTGAATTATTATTTACTGCTTTTCTTGATTATTCAAGGCTGACATAAAACTTTTGGGTAGCAATTTTTTTTGATTATCTTAGTCTGAAATTGATTTAAAAACTGGTTAATAATGTTGTTGGTGTCGAAATAATGTTTCATCTAGTCCGGAAATGAAATTTTGACTATAAAAATGGTGAAATCACACTGAAAATCATTAAAATTTTGGTCTAAAATTTTTTGACTGACCCGTTTTTTGTATTTGAGTCCTCCAAATCGGGTCTATGACCCGTCAGAGGTCAAGGATAACTCCCTGACGGTTCTGCATTTGTCAGAACGTTCCTCTAACGCTTTTACCAAGCGTCAAAAACGTTTGAGAACGCTTGCAACTGTTGCGTGCGAAACTGCTAAGAGTCAGTTTCTCTGGCGTGTGCACACGCGGCAGAGAAACTGCAACCCCCTCCCGACGATTGCGTTTTTTATTCAAGTGTTAGTGATTTTTTTTGTGGTTTGTGGGAATCCATACGCGAGAGAACTGCAGCGGCCCCTACTTGACAATTGCGTTTTCTATTTTAGAGTCAATGGATACTTTTTTGTGGTTTGTGGGAATCGAACCCACAACCAAAATGGATTAAGAGCCTTGTGCTCAACGGCCCAAGCTAGACATGCATACTTCCACTTTAGCTTAGAATATATATATTATCTTTGTGGGCTGTGATGGCTTTCTATGAGTTTGCGATAAGTCATTTGGACTTGCTTTAACAGTGGACTTATGTTTCTTTTGTATATAACTTAAAGTTTATTCCATGTCTTGCATATTACTCTTTAAAATTATTAGAGATATATTCACCTTCATTCTCAGTTTGAATACACATTAGCTTCCTCTCTATCTCCCTTTCCATCAAGGCATGAAATCTCATAAAGGCCTCTAGCACTTAGCTTTGTGTTTTCAGTTTGAAGAACTAAGTCTTACATGTAGCATCAACGATAAACGTAACAAAGTACTTGTTACCACCCAAGGACTCCCCCTTTATAGGACCATACACGACAGAGTGCACTTTCTCACTCTTTACCTTCCTCTTTGTATACTTCTTATACAAAGACATTTGATGTTGCTTTCTATCCACGTAATGATCGCAGGGGTTTAAGAGAAACTGTACTCTTCATAAGGATATGTGTTTTCCAGCTAGCAACTTAATCCCCTTCTCACTAACGTGTCCTAATCTTTAGTGCCCCAAATCTCATTAAGTATTTTCTTAAACGACATGCAATTATCCAACACACACCTTTAAGCATGTCTTTTACAAAGTATAACACAACTTATTATGAGCAACAATCAATGTTCCTTTAAACAGCTTCCACTTGTCATTATCAAACATGTGTCGGTATCCCTCTTAGTCAAGCACGTTCACATATAGTAAATTGAGTTGTAAGTCTAGAATGTTTCATACACCTCTCAAGGTAAACAAGCACCCAACGTCAATTTGAAGTCGAGTGTCTCCCATACTGATGACGTTAACGAACCTTTGATTTTTCATCTTCACACTTCTAAAATCACCTCTCCTATAGTTGGTAAAGTACTTTCTTCTTGGAACACAATGATAAGATGTTGAATCAACAAGCTACTATGAATCTAAGTGAATAATATGGAGATACTCATTGGTTGCATAAATCAACAACACTTCATCATCTGTACTTGATGATGTTGCTGTAATGTTGTTGTCATCTCCAACCTTCTGTTTGTCTTTCTTTTTTAGTCTCTTTTTCACTTATAGCAGAACTTTTTTATAAGACCAGGTTTGTTGTAGGAGTTACAATTTGGTCTCTTTGTCATCTCTCGACTTCAACCTATTCTTTAACTTACCTTACACTTTGGAACGTCTATTCTTGCTTTTTCCTCTATTTTCTACCACAAGAGCCTGCACATTGTCAACACTGATCTCCTTTCTCTTAATCTCTTCGTTGAACATGATCTCTTTGATTATGTCTAAAGAAAGCACACCATCTATAGTGAAATTGATGATAGTCACAACCAAAGTTTCTCAACTATCCTGCAAAGAACTCAATAAGGACAATGCTTGGAATTCATCATCAAGGACAATCTTCATAGTAGTCAACTTATTGATGATGTCTTCAAAATTGTTGGGAAGCACCAACATTGATTTTCTAGCCTTAAACTTTAGGTTTACAAGACTTTTAATTATGGAGGCCTTGTGGTAACCGATCTTCCTCTTATAGAGATCCTCTAACTTCTTCCACAACTCGAAAGGATTCGTCTCTTAGGATACAAGATTGAAGATACTAATATTAATCTATTGTCTCATAGTTCTCAATGTCTTCCATTTTATCTTCTCTCACTCTTTATATGTCATCTTCTTTGGTTTAGATGGGTCACAGTCTTTTACACTTTTGTCCCCATCGATTGGACCATAAAGATCCTGGCAATACATGAGATCTTCCATCAATAGTCTCCATATTGAGTATTTGGTTGAAGTCAACTTCATCATAAAGTTAATGTCATTTTTCATATCTAAGGCTCTAATACAATTTGTTGGACTCTAATGCCACTTGTTAGGCTTTGATATCATTTGTTTAGGCTCCAAGCAATAATGATAACTCTGAGATCACTCAACTAATAATAAACTATTCACACAATAAAGAAGAATAAAAAATTACAAGCATAAGATTTTAGCCTGAAAAACCCTCCAGTTTAGAGATAAAAGTCATGGGACAAACCGATAATAAAATCCACTAAATCAAATATCAGGATACAAATAATAAAGGTTTCAAACTCTTTCACTCAAGAACATCGCACAAGATAACTACAACTAATCTAGCTCTTTTAGCTTTCTCTAAAACTCTCAAAAAACTTATGCTAACACCCTCTTGAATTAAGGATATTATATTATATTATATATATATATATATATATATATATACTCCTAAACAAATTTTAGAAATTAAATTTTAATAAAATTGTAGTTAATGAAAGTTATTTAGACTCTAAGCGACTTCTATCTCTCAAACTTATCTTTAAATCTTAAAGGATAAGATTTTATACTGCAAATGATCACCTACAACTTCATTCCTTTAAATCTACGAAAACAACTAACACTTCTATAGTTTAGATTTAGTGGAATTAAATAAATAAGCGTTCATAAAATGGGCTAGACTCACAACAAAAATAACATTAAAAAATTGCACCCATTAACTATGTTTCTGAATGCTACATTCATAGAGAGGGCAATTGTAGAATGTACTAATCTAAGGCATGGACCATTCTAGTAAAAAGGTTGGCTATTTATTTATATTTACACTTGAGATGGTCCTAAGACTCGTTGGTCTGTGCAGATCTTTCTTCTTGCAACTTATTTTGGCCTTTCGATAAAGGACAACTTCTCAAATTCTGAACTTGGCAAATTCTTATGGATGAATGCGTGAGGTTCTTGACATATATCCCAATTCCCCTAACTAAAACTAAATAAATATAAAGTTTAAAGTAGCTTATCTACATATTGACGGCATTGAAAATTTGGAATAGCTTTGTGTTTGAAGGAAGTATAGCATTATGTTAAAGAACTTTACCAGTGAGCCTTGAAACTTCACCACATAAAAGGTCCAACATTTACCCTCTTAAGTATGAAAGTCTTTCTCAACTACTAAACTCAAATCTTGATTGATATACAAATTTCCCTTTTTTTGGCAAGCTTAGGATTCTACTAGAATCAAGGTTAAATGCAGAACATGACCAATTGTGGAAGAAAATGAACCATTTTACTTATTGCAATACCTATCAAGATGATGCATGAATATAATTATTGCTAGTCCTATTTTGAAGATAGTGCTCTGTTTTATGATGCCCAAGATAAGGTCATGTCTAATCACATGCTTATTCAATCCTGCTCCTTTTTTCCTGTTGAAAATTTTAATAACTATATATTTTAACAAATTATTGGACAACTCACAAGTTTAGGTCACTTTAGCAGTTGGAGATATTTGAAACTCCAGCACGTATCTGAAGAATCATGTCGTACCACTTGGCACAATAATGTTTACCATTCTACTCGTAAATGCAATGAATCTTTCTTCTTTCTTCCCTCTTTTTTGGGCTACTTTTTTATATCTTTATTGCATTTAGGACTCTAAAGTCCTACTTTTGCTCGCCAGCTAAAAGAACAGGCAATTAGGCAACTACTTTGATTAAATTGAAGACACGACCTCAGTAATATTGAAGAACAGATAACACAAACCTTGATAGTGATAGTTGGAACATTGCCATATTCTTTGTGTTTGCTTATTTTATCATAGTTTTTCTTGGATCAATAACAGTGTACATACCCGCTGATTCACAACACATGCAGCTCTACATATGCATGGCAGGGATGATAAAGGAACAAGGAGACCATTGTCATGAGAAACGGGAACAGTCGCAGTTAAAACGGCATTGAAATCAGGAGCAGAGCAAATGTCATACTTTTACTATTATCATATATGGGATTGAAGGTTTTGGTTCTGATGGTGATTGGAAGGGCAATGGATGTTTCCTCCCATACTCACTTGCATCCTTATCCAATTTGATGGACTCCAAGCAGTATTTATACATTATGTGTGTGTATGTCTGTGTGACAAATTATAAATGTTTGTTTATATTTTATCTTTGGCCTCATCTTTGGTTTTATAAAGTCTTAATCTTGACAACGTAGAGGAGTCTCATCACTAAACCTAACTAATTATAAGTAAAATATACATGTCTAACACGTGGGTGTAGCTCTTGACATATCCTAAGTTCCAAAGTCAGCTTCTTCTTTTTCTTATTCAACCTTTCTAATTGAGACCAAATCATATATATAATAATGTGATTAGGATCTGACTTGATGTGTGTGGTAGATATAAAATGAATAAAGAAATCAAGGGGGAGGACATATAATTGCGAATGACATCAACTCCAATGACAGCTGCAAAGCAGACAGGGGTTAGAGAAAGCCAAAAATAGACATTTCATAAATTATGAAGTCCTTTTTTAAAATTAGATCCTTCCAAATGAGATAATGAGCATACAAGAAACAAAATGGGGCATGCCTCCATTAGGTCAGGAAGATCTCAGGCAGGATCTCCAGGGTTTAAAAAAGGGTCATGGAGATGCATATCAAATATTCCAACGTCAACTTAGTCATTTCCTTTCTCATCTCTCAATTCACATCAATCCATTACACTTTCCATCTTCAAGTCTCATTTTTTTCAAACCCATAACTCCATATTCAACTAATCTTTTCTTTTTTGTCTGAGAGAAGTAGCAGCAGCAAGTATATGTTAAGAGGGATGGAGCATTGTGTAGACACTTTGGACATGAAAGGCTTGTATTAATTACTCCCAAGACTTGGTCTCCTTTTTTGTGAATTTGCAGAATCCCACGTAAATTCACTTTTATTTTTGTCTATTTTGGATAGTATCTGATAAACAGGATAGCCGCTGGAGTTAGGTGCATTTATGGTACTCTTTTGTCCTGTTTCGTTGAAAATGGACCAAGTTCGTGTATTTTTACACGATTATCAGAAGGTATCTCGACGGTGGTCATTATTTGGATATCAAATTTGCAGTAGTCAATGGTAGCCAGTTTTCCACCATGAGATACGTGTCATGATTTCTCGCTAATGAAAACTCTTGGCTTATAATGACAAGTGCCTCATTTCTTGAATTTATGTTTTAGAGTAGTTGGGAAGTTTTAGACTTTTATTTGGAATCAGCAATTCCACATCATTCAGGAAATCGAACTTCCCATGTATAGCTTTAACTCTTCAGACCAGTAACTAGAGTTCATGATCGCTTATGTTGAACTTACAGAAGTTGGTATAGACATAATACAAGAAACGAAAATGATCACGAATCGTACAACAAAACCTGAAAACTTCACGGATGGATCACAAGTTTTGTTTCCCTATAATGGAAGCATTTAGTTAATAAGCATGTTATATAAATCATTCATCTTTCAGGAGCATTACGAGTCCTAATGTCGGGAAAGAAATAAGTTTAGTTACTGCAGCTGGAAGGCCTTTGTTTAGGGAATGCTACAACATTTAAATGTGTTCTGGTCAGTTAATAAATTTTAGGAGATAAAATGGCCAGCGGTGATATAAAAGAGAGAGCATGGAGCTCCATCAATGTACAAGGACTGAGCAGTGAGCACAACTGCACAGTGGCTGTCTAAAAGACACAGCCAATCTGTACCTACTATTCGTGAACAATGGAATTAAATTCTGAGGACATGAAATTTATTTTCGTCTTTTTCTCTCAGGTTGTTTCCCATTTCATTGACATGACAAAAACAAGAAAAATAAATTAATTAAAATAACAAAAGAAATTTTTCGATCCTTTTGAGATCCATTTCTTTGATGCCCTTCACACTACCATCTCTTCTAAGTTCTATAGCAACTTCACCACCAACACTCTGCTGCGGCAGAAAGGATTGCCTTTTGACCTTATCTCGTCTCTTCACTCAAAACCACCTGAAAAGAATCCACCACGTTCATGTAAATTTGTCAAGGAAATAAGATGTGGTGAAAAATGGAATTCCAATAGCAATCATGTGCTAAACCTGTACTCAACTGGTTATTCTGAAACTGGTTTTCAGATGGAGCAGGGTGTACGAAACCGAAGTGATGATCTTGGTATGCGGATGTCCCCTGAAACATTGCTCAACAGGATTATCAAAACAAGACGTGACCATCACATAGGAACGATTTTCACAACGTTACGGCAAGTACCTGAAAATGAGTAGCTGAGAAACCCTGTGAACAATCCAAGACACTCTCCGTTGAAGTTTGGTTGCTGTTATAAGCAAAATTACGCTGGAAACACCAACATGTCAAGCACAACCCACCGAGAAAAATTATCAGCTCTGTGAACTATTATTACAGAAATGAATATAGCAAAAAATGCTATATGAAAGTATTGTGCACTCGTATTTACAAAGACGAACCTTAGAGAAGTTGAACGCAGGAGAGCTAGCTGTATCATCGAGACAAGAAGGCAGCTCTTCATTAACCTCGCGACGTCTGTGCTCTTTCTTCTGTTTTTGCCTTCTGCCACAATTTTGAGCCAATGGAGTCGTGGCATTATCCTTCACTGCAGGATAGAAATGCACATTGTTGTAGTTGAAATAGCCTTCATCTTCTGGAAAATGCGGCGGACCAGAAGATGCATCAGACACCATTGACAAGTCCTCATCTTCGTCTTCCGCTACTTGAACATTCTTCCCTCTACCGCAAAAACCACTTCTTGCTTCTACAAACTTATTGGGCTTATCTTGAGAAAGCAAAGATTGTTCCAAGTAAAGGGTCCAACCGGACTCACAATCACTACTGCATTCAGAGGCAAAAACATCCATCTTTTTTGTGCTCTATATTCTCAATGAAATCACAAATGGGACCTTTTTTTCTTTGATGAGCCCCCTCCTCTTTATGAAGGGGGAAGATTCGAGTAAGACAGAGAGATAGATAAAAGGTAATAATAGACACAGTGGGGTTGTGTGTCTCTAGTTCTGTTCCTTAAGCCAAAAAGCTAACAAGTGGCAAGTAGGCGAGCAAAGGAATAGGCTTGGGGAAAAAACCAAAAGCAAAGCCAAGACAGGCCAGAATTTGTCCTCACTATCAAACCCATTCAGGGACTCTGGGAGAATGTATCAAAAAATGCCAGTTGGTGTGGGTTACGGTTGTTGATGCATGCAAGGAAGAGGTAAGATAGAGAAAAAATGAGCCACAACGTCTTCACGTGCTATACAGCGAGGCACTGTGTACCCTTTAATTAAGTCTTAACCAAACCTGGTACACGTCCATTTTCTCCTTCCACACTTTATGGACACCTATCCTTCGGTCCAGTAATACCACTACCCATCTTCTTTTGTTTTTTTAATATACAGAGGATGATACAGACCGCTAAATTTGAATCAATGAACTTATATGAAGGACCTACTTCAATAAACATGAAAGATGAGTAAGTTGGTTTTATTTTAGATGATAGAATTTGATTCATTAGCATTACCATGTTCCTTCCATTTTTTGGATTCTGGTTACGACAAGGGTTCCCCAACTTTGATAATCTTGATTTGGTTAATTTGGTTTCTAATAGTTGATGTTGTCGTCAAGTGGGTGGTGGTCCTATCAAGTTTGTCTTCGTACAAATAATTCGGTTTTGTGGGTGAATGTTGCAAAGAGACCATACTTTTCTTCTTTTGGACACAATTAGCACACTCACTTGTGTACTCGTTTGATCTTAGCATGTGTTTTGTTTAGTCAAATTGAGTGAGACGAGGGGTGAATTCAACGTCAAAAGCCCTTCTAAGGACCCTAGAGGCCCTTCCAAGCATCCCGTATAGGCAAGACTAGCATCCAACTAATGTTAAAAGAGGACCACAGCCCTATTTTCTTGGACGGAATCCTTAATATTATGTTGTCTTATTCTGTCTCATGAATTTCAGTCATTGTTTATGCGGGTCTGCATTTATTTACGTGGGACTCATACGGGACTCACATAAATAAATAGCTGAAATTTATGGGATAAAATAAGACACCATAATATTGGACAGAGGATCCGGACTCTATTTTCTTTTGGCCATAGAACATACACACAAAAAATTGAAATCATATATGAACTCATCCAACTATAAATCAAACTCATTTTCTTGTTATTTTAAGTGAATGAGTAGAGATTTCTTGGGGCAAGTAGAAGAACTGTTTCTATTACAAGTTGACTATGTTTTTATGAATCCACATGCCTTCACATTTCGATCTTCTTCTTTTCAATACTATACCAAAAACTCTTTACATGGCTCTCTATCGATTCACGATATATATACACCACGCATGCATGTGGGCACGTGTGCTTATATTGTTTGCACCCCAGATATTCACACACATGTTTGCACGTGCAACTACACGCAGTTCAACTCTCAAATTTCTCTGATCTAAAAATCCCAACTCTTTACTTCGGCTTTCTAGTTCCAAAGTGAATGCCCTAATTATCCTTCTTTACCTTTATTCTACCATTTGTTGTTTAGCATACTCCTTAATCCTAACAGGGTTTTTTCTGGTGATTGGTGATTCTCTAGGCTTCCTAAGTACCTACACCATGTGGTGTGGTGACACTTTCACAAGTTCGAGTGTTCCACGTGATCCTAATAAATTACAAATTTTACAAGGTTGAGGTTAATTTTCTGTTTCTGTTTCTAGCTAGACAAATCAATAATAAATTATGTGCATGGTTGATAATAAGATTAGACAAGTCCAAAATTCGCCAAATAAAAGCCCTACTTACACATAACAAGCTAACTGATAGAACAAGTACAACAAGCTAGGCTAATGAAATTGGTGAAATTGGGAAATGGATGCCTAATATACTATGACATCATCAACCAAAGAATTATGATGAGTTCTTTGTTTAGTATTGGTTCTGCCTGAATCTGCTGGAGCTGAACGTTACTGCTTGGATCCATGACCGTGACTGACTTCAGCTAAAGGACTCCTGCAAAACAATGGAAAGCACGCCGGGGGTTGATTGCCGGCAGGCCCCTCCGACGCTCAAGTTAGTCTTTTTGAGAAGATTTTGGTCGCTAAGAACAGAGAAAAATAAGGTTGTGATCTCGTACCTGTATCATGGCAAAATAATACCTTATATATGGAATAGATGCTAGGTTTAGGTCTTTATGTAAGCCTTTACGTTTGCATGGGAGACTAACACTTGCAAATGGGCCGTGGACATGTGCACCTGGGCCTGGGCCTAGCACAGCCGACCTAACCATAAGCCTCCTACTCCTCGAGTCTGATCCAAGAGAAGGGTCGAAGGAGTATATAAGGATCGTATAACAGGTGTTCATGGCATCTCGTGTTAGGCCCGATCGATCGATTCATCGTGGTGCAATCGTCCGATCAGAGGTAGTGGCACTGCAGACCGATCGAAGGTAATAGTAGAACCGACCGATCGGCTATAGCGATATGGCAGGTCAACCGGGTGTAGTGATGAGGTCGATCAGGCGAGTGTAGTGACAGGGCCGATCGACTGGGCGTCAAGGCTTAAATGAAGCACTAAGTGTAATCATTACTGACGGTTCGTATCTTCGGGGCGCTGTTCAAAATTTGGAACGATGCGTCCTTTTAACTGCCATGCAGCTGTCACGCGCTGTCACACGTGTCCCTTCGTTTGTCACGCTACTTCGGGCCTTTAATGACCTTGACTTACCGCTACTCAGATTTTTCCACGTGTTCAACGTCAGTTGGTATTCCCGTTCGGTTGATGCTATAAATTCTGGAATTAACGGTCTTTCTTCATTCTGCGTAGTTTTTCCAGCTTCTATTTTATCTTTTCATCTCTTTGTCCGCAGTCACCGGAGTGTACCTTCCACTGTCGTCTCAATTCCAAACTTCAATCACTAACTAGGT
>JAOSBP010000205.1:30727501-30744023 GCA_027563825.1 Erythroxylum mucronatum
ACAGAGCATGCGTTAACAGTAGAAAGCCATATCCAAATACCGACAGAGAAAACAAAAGGAACAGATACAGATAATATAACACAAACCTGGAGTCAGCCGAAGATGAGGATGCAAGTCGGCGCAAAGAGGGAAAAAAAACAATAGTTGAAGATGCAGGTCGGTAAAAAAAATCTGTTCAAGAAAAAACAAAAACTTGTTGCCAAATATCAATGAAACGTCTTTTTCTGGTTTCCTTAATATGATTGCAGTTTTTTTATTTTTTAAAACATGACAACGCAACAATAAGCACCAAACGCGTTTCAACGTAACGTTTTATTATTAATAAAAATCGCAACTAAAAACAGAAAAAAAAGAAAACAAATACACCCTAAATTTACGCAGTCTAGTATTAGACAAAATTAGAGGGGAAAAATTGAACAACCAACCCTCCCTTCAAAGACTGACGAATATCAACTTCTGATTACCGTGTCTTTATCTAAGGGAAACTTATGTCTTGTTTGGTAAACAACAGATTGTATTAATTTTTAGCTGATTTTGTCAGCAATTAGCTAATAATTGATAATACTAGCCATTTATTAAAAATGTTTGGTAAAATTAGCTATTTAGTATTAGTTGTTGATGTATAAAATGACTTATGAGAACATGATTAAAAAAATTTATAAAGGCACGAATATTATATTTCTTAGTATTTCCTTAAATATTTTTATAAAAATTTAGATTTAAATATTTAATTTTACAAAAATTAAGTTTATAAGTTTAATAAAAACATAATAATAATTTAATGTTAAATTCTCTATTAATATCAATGATGCACGAGCTACATCATACTATTATTTTTTTTCATATAATATATATGAATTTTATTATTTAATAAATTAAAAATATCTATAATTATAAAATGAAATGTATATAATATATAGTAGTTATATACTAAAAATATTAATTTGAAGTGATTCTTTATGTTCCAAAACTTAATTTTATGGTATTTTTAAATGTAAACTAATATTATAAAATTAAATAAATATTAAAAAGTTTAATTAACCCCTTTATTATATTTTTCCAAACTTCACGATATAATTGTACGATAAAAAAAGCCAATTTTGAAAACATACACAACAAAAGTAGAAAGTAAAGTAGAGGGCGATATTATCATTAGGCAAACAACTAACTCCAAAAACTTCTCTTATGGAGCTTTTAGAAATCAGCTTATTAGGGTTAAATAAGCTAATAAATAAACTATTCACCAAGTACATCAATAACTTCTTAAGATAGTCAAAAAAACTAACTTTTAGTTAATAAGTTACAAAACAGTTAATAAGTTATTTGCCAAACACCTCCCTATTCTTGAGCTTTAATCACGTTTGACGATAAAACAAAGAAGAAATAATTAAAGACTTTTGCCTCCGTAGGTGGTTAGAAGAGGGTTCTCAAAATAATGTCAAGAATATAGAATTCTAAAATAGTTTATAAATGTATAGTATATATTTTTATAAGATATTTTTTGGGATAAAGTTGGGCTCAAATTTATTGCACTGTCAAAGTCTAAACTTGTTTTAATAACTTGAAACCATGTTGGCTTTGTTGTAACTTTTTTCCTAATATGTACGTCAAATGTTTATTTCTGTCTTGGATTGAAGGGGTGTGGCAAAAATTTCACATTAAACAAGTAAAAAATATTAAAATAATTACCAAAAATATTAAAATAGTTTATAAATATATAATAAACCTCCTCTTATTAGGTATCTTTTGAGATAAAGTTAGACGTAAATTTATCAAAAAATTTAAATACTAAAAAATATTGAGTTGGACAGCATGAATTGCTCCTAAAATTATAAATTTTTTAAATTCCAAAAATCTAAGCCCCCAAACAAATACTTGATTAATTATTATTTACTTATTAAAACATAAGAATTTTAGTGTGTTTGATTTTTTTAACCACATTTTGACCACGTTGCCATGTCCACGAAGATCACAGGTATGTTACATTGGAGTCCAGATCTTCTGTCCAATTTTTATGGTGTCTTATTGTATTCAGTGAATCTCAGTCATTTATTTATGCGGGCTCTACGTTATTTATGTAGAGCCCACGTGAAACTCGCATAAATAAATAACTGAGATTCACTGAAAACAATAAGATATCATAAAATTGAACAGAGAATCTTGCTCCGTCAAATTGTATTTCATATAAAGAATAATGATGAGACAAATTTCAGGGTTCCTGACAACTGAGTCATAAATTGATCACATCGAAATGGGTTTAACAGCCGAGATTCAGCCGAATTTGAAGATGGGCTTCCTTGAGAGTGTAAGTAATACCATTGATTCATTAGTAGCTCCAAAAGGCTTATGGGCCTCCATATTCAAAGCTAAGGCCACAGGCTTTCATCGTATCCTTATCTCCTTTCTATTCACTTTTGCCTAAAACCAAACAAAATGAAGTCAATGTAAACAGCATACTCTGTTTGATTGATATCTCATTAGACCATATATTAATTGTTCAACGAAATTTAGGCATTCTCTTCATTTTACGACGACGACGAAGACGGCGACGACGAGGACAATACTTAATTGATCTTATACTCAAATTTTTGCACGTCTCCATCTTTGAATAACCTCGAAATTACATGAATCCACCTCATTACAATTATAGGGACTTGGAGCTTTGACAATACATAGAAACAGCCATGCATACCATGGAAAATAAGGAAGAAGGTAAAAGCTCTTCTCTTGTATAAATGGCACTAAAAGTTGTATCTACCGGGATATGCATTGGTAAGCTGTCTCAGGGCAGGGCTCACCAGAGAGATTAGAAATATCAGTTTTAAGACTAGAATATTTGAAGTCAATGTGACAATCAAACACGGTAGTTGGATGGTGAAATCTGTACTCTGCCACCGTTTCTGAACTACTGAATCAACCTTTCTTTTTGTTTTTCTTGTCCAGTTGGTGATCTGGTGCAAAGAGTATTCTTCTTATGACTACTTTTTGCTTTGACTTCCCAACAAAGTTTGTACTCTCAGACTTTACAGAATGATAATGTTCTAAAAGTGATGAGCTTGTACCCATTTTCTCGTGGGTACTTGGATCAAATGAGATGACTCTCAACCCCTAATCCCTTCTTTGGCAAGATAATTAACTTGCTGGATCCCAACATCTGTTGATACCAACTTGGAGCCGAAGCTTTGGATCATCTCATGTCCATTTTGGTTTTTAAATTTCCATTCAATTATTTGAAGTCACTGCAAGAGCAATCAAACATTGGCGATTGTGCTAACGTGGGTTATGAGCTGATATCAACTACTAATAATACATAATTAAGAGAACTAATCATCCAAAGAAAGCTTAAAACCTTTTACTATTGGCCAAACTAGATTTTCTACTTTTAAGTGTGGTTATCAATAATCTTGTTCACTTTCTTCCCTTGTTTTTGCTATCTTTGTGGGATCCATTCTCTTTTGTTGTTTCTCCAATACGTCTTACTTTGGTTTTCTATCAACTTTAATTAGATTATAAAACATACAATCAACTTCCACCGAAACAAATTTGGCAAAATTGACATCCATGACAATTAAGTCGTCATTAGGAGATAAAACTGTAGGACCTAATTACTATTAACATTATTTTGCTGACCTTAAATTGTTTTTATATGTTATAAATTACTCTCTTTTTTTTTCCCACGAGGTATTTTAGGAGGGTCCCAACTATAGAAAGACATCTTTAAGCTATCCACTTCCAGACTAATCTCTGCTCGAACCGGGTAGGTCCCTTGCAGGAGACAAAGTTCTGGCCCCAAGTTTTACTGCATATATGAGGACTTGAACTTAAGCCAGGAGAGCCCCTTATCAACTCACTAATCACTATTTTTGATATATAAAAATGATTTAACCGAAATTAACCATTATGAACTAAAATTACAAAATAATAATAATGATAATAGCTTGCAAGTAATTTTTTAAATACTTGACTGTATGCGCACCCAATAAGCCACCAAAACCAACCTGGAAGAACCCAAAATCACATTAATGAGAAAGAGATGTATGGAGGTGCCAATTGACGATGAAGATAAGTACGGAGATGCATTACACCCAGCCAAAGAAGGAGGAGGAGAGGAGAGTGGGGAGTGCGTTGTTAATGCTGATTTGTCTCATGCATTGGTCTCTACTATTCAGACCCTTTGCGTTTCCCTTTTCTAACCAAAAGCTGCTAAGGGCTTTTACTCCCATCACTCATGGCTATGTTGTGTGGGCCAATTCTGCCCCTATGACGTGGGGCCCATCTCTGCTCCAACCCAGTTTCACATGTATACAAAATCTTGCCATTTACTTTCTCTTTTCCCCTTTTTTTTGTTGTTAACATTTTAAATTATAAATGCGATGGTAATATTTATTATTGCGATTTATAATAATTATCTTCCCTAGTTAGAGGATAAGGCTGCTACGAATTCTACCAAGTAGTGTTATTATTATATATTTTATAATAATTATGTTTTTATTATCTTTAATCATGCTTATCTCCATTTTAAAGTTTTGAAGCACACCGCACCTTGATTAGTTCACATTTTTTAACTGATCAAAGGTGAGAAGTGTATGATAAATGTTAAAGTATTTCAATTTTTCTTTCATAGCAAAGAAAAGACTACATAGTTACACAACTATCCGAGGGAGACAGATCTCTGTAAGATCTTCTAGGAGGATGGGAAGACACTCGGGCGGTGCTTGAACAAAAGTGATCACACTCACACGAAAGTTAATAGTAAAATTGGCGAGCTAATCAACACCTCGATTACTTTCGCGGTATATGTGGCGAGGAAGGACTATCCAACTGCGAGAGAGCAGCTCGTAGGTGCCCAACACCAAAGGATTTAACGACGTTGCCCTTTGGACGGAAAGTATTTCAAATTTTACTTACCTGATCTTACCCATTATTTTATATTCAGTCCAAAATTTTGCAATAAAATAAAGTTTAAAAAGTATGATAATACACAATTTTATCCTTACCTAATAAAAAAGTTGTTTAAGTAAACTTATATACGGATATGATAATGAGATCGGAAATTACTTATGACGGAGCACCAAGTCAAATATTAAGATTTAGATTACGTAACCTCCGGCGAAGTTATGGAGAAGAAGGTTTAAGATAGTGGGACCCGTATGCATCCTTTTGCTTACAGCCTGGAGGTGTGACCCACCTTGACCAACTTTTTGTAGGAAATCCCAGCTACAGAATTTGTTGGGTCCCATTTTAACCAAGTGTAGGAGACTGACTAATAGGACTTTTTATTTATTAGGTAATACAAAATATGGAATAAAATAAAATATTAAAAAGACCGAAATAAGCCAAACTTTTTAAAAATGAAAGAAAAAGGAAGGGGGGAGACAACATGTGGTTAACAAACAAGGACTGGAAATCAAAAATCATGTAGGTCATTACAACTTGTCTTTTCCGTTCAAGGCCGCGTTTGGATTCCTTATTCAGATACACGAGAGGCGTGTTGCTTAATTGTATTACACAGTTGATTCCCCCCAAACAAGCACGCTCTGTCTCTCTCTTCGTAACTTGCTTTGGCCCTGGTGGTCCCGGACAAACTCCTAGGTGATTTGACATGCCCATCAAATCAAAATCTTTGCTCCATCCCCACCTCCTCCTACGCTCTTGCTACACATGTACGGTCCTCATTCATTCCCCCTCCCCCATCCTCACCTTCCCCTCCCCTGACCTCATGCCAACGTCATCAGCTTAAATATTTCTGATGCCAGGGGCTCTTTCGTCATACAACAAGAATAATGAAAGCCATTATCATGCTTAAGCCTTTATATGATATCTATCATATGTATGATGAGTAGGAAAGAATGAATGACCCATTCGTTCTCGTGCAGGGATGATTGATGAGAATAATTGAGAGATCATTGGCCATTCATCTCAAGCAGTACTCATTCCGCTTTGACCCAAAAGTTTGTAATAAAATAGTAATTATATAATTACAAATAATTCCAAAACATTATTAACCTATATATATATAATTAATTAATTAATTTAAAATCAAGCTAACAAAATCTCTCATTACCCTTCAATTTTTGCATTAACTAATAGCCAAAAGGTTGGGCGATTTCTCTCTCTTTTACTTTTCCCTCTCTAATGCAAAAGACAAGATTAGAGGAAGGTGTATGGACTATGGAGGCGGTAGTTGTCGTTGTCGTTGGAGCTGCGTCTGCGCCGTTGATGGTGTAATCTATGGTGGCTGTGCATCCGGTGCCGACGATCTTAGCCGCTTAGCCAACTGCTGAGCTCCCGCTTGAATACTTGAGCCGGGATTCTCGGAGCGAGTGTCGCAGCTTCCACAAGCGGCGGCGTCCAGCACACCTACGGGGCTAGACGGCGACGCTGGAAGCGGCTCAGCCATCGGGACCTTGAGCCGAGCCGAGGGACACGTGTCGATGAGGTACTCCTCCATTAGTTGGTGACAGCTTCTCACCATTTCCTTTGCAATAAAAACCAAAAAAGAGAGAAAGGAAAAAGAGGAGAACATAAAAATTTTCAGGACACAGATTTCAATACTTCTCAGATCTTCGAAACTCTCGAAAGTGTAATTATTTATAAAACTATCCCCAAAAATCTCAAATATTCCACATCCAGACCACAGAGACAAAGAATGTGTTATGCAATGTACTTTTTTCGCTCGGTCGTTGAACGAATTGTAGTATTCCCCGTCACCTCCGGTCGGCGTTGCATCAAGTCTCTCCCCGGCGGCGCATAGGACGGCCGCCTCTGCCAACGTCGACGGCGAAAAACCCAAGAAATCAATCACTGTAAAAGTCAACAGAAACACGCAAATTGAAATTCTTGTCCAATTACGATAAAATGATTGAAAATGAAGATCCTGTTAAGCTTCGAGTCTGGTTTTTTTGGCGGGGAATCATACAACATTATAACTTACCGCGAGTGGTGCTTAGTATGAGAGCGGAGGAAAATTCAAAGATCCGATTGAAGTCGCAAGAAGGAAGCTTGGAGATAAAATAGTGGAGGTAGTCAAATGGAGTAACGGAGCGAAGTCTCCAGTCGAGATTGACCATAACCCAAAGCTCCATTCTTTGAACAGTTTTTGGTTCGAAAACAAAACCAGGTTCAAGCACTTGAAGGTTCACCAACAGTGGGACGTGGGTTTCCTCCATTTTCGCTGCTAAAGACAAGCAGGCCACCGAAAGTAGCTGAAACGGCCACCCATTGACCTGCAATTGTCCTAGAGTGTTAGGATTTTACCAAATAACAACAATAATGACACTAACAAAATAAGATAACATTTTCTGAAGCAAAGACTTTCAGTTTCCCGCAAAATCCGATATTCTTCACAAAAAAACAGCAGTGTAGTTAGAAAAGTGATATTTTTCGGGAAAACTAGGCAATTTCGCGGAAAATATGCAGCAAGTAAGAGGGTTATAAATCTTTACCGGGAAAGAATGTGAAGAAAGGAAGCGATCGAAATAGTTGATAGAAAGCATAGCCGTTACTGGCCTAAAACGATAATAACCATGCACCTGCATTTCACCACCAATTATCACAAACTCAGTCCACGAACTAAAAGATTCATTTTTTACACAGCTACCTTGATGGGCACGTATATTTATACCTTGAGGATCCAATTAATGGAATCCTGACGAGCAGTTACGTCGACGGAGCGGTTTCGGCAACGGTGGAGATAATCAGACTGTGGCATGAAGTGGGGTTCAGAGTCAATAAGGTTGGTTATGTAGGTTTCGTCCGTCTGCGGCAGAAAACCGCTGGAGAACGAGGATTGGGGTTGATCATTGACCCAGGAGTCGTCGGTATTGGATGGGACCACCTCACTGGCGTCCTCGCCGCAGTAGAGACCGTTGGTGGGGGAGGAAGAGGGCTCCGGCGAAGACGACATGACGGCGCAGTCGGCGGTGGTGGTGACGATGATGATGATAAGCTACGATATGGAGATTTTCTGACGTCAGGTTAACGGCATTTGCGACGGGAGGGGTAACGGCGAAAAGTTGTGTCTTCTGGTCATTTGCTTGCTTAAAACATGTCTCTTCAATCTCTGGTCTTTGTTTCTCTTTAGCTTAGTTTGTTCAACTAATGTGTGTAGCTGTGTCTGTCTCTCTGTCTGTGTCTGGCTCCTACCACAGCTGTTTTTGGGGATGGGGTTTATGTAGAAAGGAGAAAGTGAGGCAGAGAAGAGGGTGGTGGAGTTTCCACGTGTGAGTATTAGAAGTGGTTCCACTTGGTATCTCAGTCAATGACCTTTTGCAATTTTTTCACTTATTGGCATAAATGCAAAACTTCAATCACAATTACAAACAGTCAAAATGCTTTTCTCTACAATTATAATTACAATTACAAATCTTAACAAATTCAGTATTATTAAACCCACCCGTTCTATGTTAGGTGCCTACAAATTAACGAGGGGATTAGTCATTAAATCCGTCAGTAAATACCGTGGTCTAGACTAAAAAAAACCCATTCTATGTTAAACCATATAATTTTAGATCACTCAAAACAATGGGTTCTTATTGAAAAAGACTTGCATGGTAAAAATGACTAGATTGTTGGTTACTATTTTTCTTGAGGCATTCAGGCTTGATTTTGAGCACTAAGATGTACCATTGATTCTTTGTTCTTGCATGAATCATTGGCAGCAATAGCTATCCTTCCAAAACCATTATGGGTATCAATGTTTGATACATTATAAGGACAGGATAATTAATAGCATCTCTTTGTTAGTGTTCGGTCTGGAGTAAGGTGTTATGGTCGATAGCTGAACCTGAGTCCTGACTCCCTAGGCTCTCGACTTTACCTTATTTCCATACTTTTTACCCAAAACATGTCTGTAATTCTTGAAAGTACAATAATCCCAGCCTATTCTTCACAAAAGATGTTCAATTCCTGTAACTCTGTAAGTGGCTGGAAATGATGGTAGGTCTCAGCTATGGCAGGCAAACTTGGAATTGGCATTGAAAAAAGGAAAAACTCTACACAAATGGGGATCCCTAGTAAGTGAACTACAGTTTGCCAATTTTTGAGTGTGCATTATTAGGCATACGAGGAGCAGTAGGTTTTGCACAGAAAAGAAATAACCTGCACCCCGTTTATAGATAACCCATATTCCGTAGGACATATCTTGAAGAGTAATACATAGTAAGGGACAATTAGGAGTGCAGGTAATAATTGATAGGGCTAATCATATACTGTACAGTGTCTTTTGCATATGTTTGCGCAGTAGTGCGATACAGATACAATGCAAAAGTTCTTTGACGCTTCACCATAACTGCCTCTGTACAATTTCTGAAGTTCTTGGCAATTTGTGGAAAAAGGATTTAGACTTTCTAAAACGCTCCTTTTATTGGTGGGTATTATTTATGCCCTTCATATGGCTTAGGAGTTTGGACTTTGGACCAATGAGCATCATGTCATATCAGAACAAATAAATGTTATGCAAGGACTTGTATTCCAACTAGTAACCATCTCATTCATCTTTTGACAATGAAACCAATCAAGAGACCACATCTCTTAAGCCTCACATCAAATTTCAATGGCTCCACGAACAATAAGAGCAATTCCAATATTATGTTTCCCACAAGCCATTGACAACAGCTAAATATAGTTGGTAGTTTTTCGGAGGCAGTCACAATCTTGTGGGATAGGGAAAAGAAAATTGCCATTTCTTCTTATATTTTTCTGATTCTCTTCATTGGAAGTTTGGAAACTATAATTGAACCGCCAAGACAATGTCATCTAAAAGCACATGGCTCTACAGTCTACAGCATTTGAGTTTCAATGAGCTTTTAATTTCTGACATTCAAACTGGAGGACAAAATATGATAAGTGAAAATGAAAGACAGCTCATAGGAGTCGGCAGCAATTTGCCAGTATGCAATAAGGTAATATGCCAATCCAGTTTGTGTACAATTCAACCATGTATATTTTCTGCTCAACTCAATCACACTTTAGTAGCCTTGACTAGGAATTTCTTTCTTTTTATTATATCTCATGATGGTCAGACCAAAACATAGACTATGAAAAATTTTCCTTTGTCACTGTTGCCTTTGACATTTAGTGTACAAGCACACAAGTAGAGTAAATAGATTTTGGAAGATGGAACTTTTCATCACGTATGTAAAGTTGTGTCACAAACAAGTCGAAAATATTCTTCAAGAAAGCGATGGGAAATTCAAGAAAGTGGTTGTGCATAAAGAAGGAAGATTCAAGCACTGGTTGGCATCAACTTGGGAAAGAAAAGCTAAATGCAAAACCAACTTATTGCTTATTTCGAGTTTAGCAAAGAAGTGGGCATAGGAAGCTTGGAGCATATGCTTTTAGGCTAGTGAGGTTTTGAGCTTTTGTATCGCCGGATTCCAAGAAACAGGTGGAAAAATGTGTTCCATCCTCAAAGCAAAAAGATTGACCTCCATGATTCTGTTAACTCCACAGTCACATCAAACAATTCTCACTAGTGAACAAGCATTTACAGTTCTTGGGAGATAAACATGCCATAGGCATCATGATTCAAAGGTACTGTTTTGACTAAGAAAAGCTGTAAGACAAGTCTTTTAATGCGAGTACAAATGAAGTTGGACTTGATCACCGTTGTTTATACAGTGAAGTGTCTTTTCTCTGAATTCTTATTAATCACATCAGGTATGGAACAGTATCATATCGTACTCAAATCAGCGGACAACAGTTACCAGGTTGCATGATGGCCCCTGGCACAGCTATCCCATGTAAATTTCCTTTAATGCAGTCAGAATTTGGTACTGTGACGAGATGGTAATATGTACAAGTGTGACATATTCAAACTCTTGCGCTCATTTTAAGCTCTTTCAGACAAGACAAACAAGAGCTTCCAAGCTAAAATGAGGGGAAGAACCTGTTAAGGTCATAGGGCAGAGCGTAGAACTCTTCACTTCTGGCGTCTTGATCGAAGTTTCTAAACTTTTGCCACCAATGCCTCCCGCTATCTCGGCGAGTCGAGCTGTGCCTCAGGCTGTGAGTGATGTCCAATAAATATGCGATTGCAATTCCCACTGTCGCTGGAGATGTGAAAATCACTTGCATAATATCGTTAAACTGCACAAAAGTGACAGATATATAAGACTATTTATATATATTGTACGGAGAAATTACTAAGGTAATTCAAGGCATTCTCACCCAAATAGCACCAGTGGAAACAGGGCCATGACCTTCTACCAGCATAAATTGGTTGAAGTATTGAGGCACTGAGAGGCCCATGAAGAGGGAGAAGCCTAAGATGAACTTTGTCCTGAAACTGTTCAGGTTGCAAAACTGGAGATGTCCCAGACCTGCTGATGCTGTGCATCCAACAAACATATCATAGTCAAAACTTTATTATGTGGCTTCCCCTCGGAAGTATTGATATGGAACGATGGATAGAAGATGTTGTAGACCACTGATTCTTGCTTGATCCATGTTAATTAACGTGAAAAACAGGGGACCTACCAACATAGGCAAACAGGACGCAGTACAGAGCTGCAAAAATTGGCAAAGGTATTGAAGCAACAACAGCCCCGAATTTTCCTGCAAGACATTGGTTACGAGGCCAAACACTCGAGTCACAAACCTAGAAATCAAGGACTACGTCCTTCTTTGAAACATTGTTTGATTGTTTTTAGTAGAATTGTGCACCTAGTACAGAAAAGAAGAGCATAAATCCTGCTGATATTTGAATTACTCTGCGGCTTCCAACTCGTGTTAATCCCATCAGACCTGCATTTTCACTGGAAGTACAAAGAATGCACAATCAGATCACAGACTAAGATTAGCAATTCCTCCAGTTCTATATTGCAAACCTTGTTAGAAACAACTAAATTCAGAAACAGGAGATCATTACACTGAAGCAGTGCAACCATTTCCTGCACCGAACAAACCAGTCAGCATAGTCCCTATTCCCTGCAATTAAAACAAAGTGAACTAGTGAAAAAATAGTTCTGTACCAAATAGCATGTTGTATCTTTGAATTAAAAGTTGAAAACCTGGGGACTTCAAAGAAAATAAACCTACCTGCCAACCTATACCACGACTGAGCACAGACGGAGGGACTGTAGTGGCACTCCCATATCTGGATGCTGCGATGATTGTACCGGTAGTCTGCAAAATGACAAAAACAAAAATTCAGAAAGAGGTAATGATAAGCACTGAGGAGCAAACAACATCAGTTTAAAAGCTTTTAGAAAGTAGTAATCGCTATAAAACCAGCATTACAAGCATATTTCATATTTGCTTATCAAAGTGAACTAAGTAAACTATTGCATTGAGCATCCAAGATTAGATAAATGATGTTCACATAATTGCACCTCAATAACGGCAACAAAGCAAGCAGCCATCATTGCAAAAATATCACCAGCCTTAAATGTTGGTTTTCCCCATTGAAATGGGTACGGAACCTTTATCCTACATTCAAGTAAAAGAAGATATTAGCAAATGTCGTACTTAATAAACAAACAATTCCACTTATCCCATGTTTAGGAAAAACAATTACTCCCAAACCAGAAGTTGCCATAAACCATGCTCATTTGTGAGAAATAAGTACCAGTTCACTGACACAGTATATGATCAAGTACTTTTTTACTTCAAGTCCATTGACCCTTCAAATATAGCAGCAATGCTGGAGAATGAATTTCGCTTCATATTATTAGATTTAAGAAACCAGTACCTTTATCTACCCAGTCTATGCAAATGTGACTATTTGTTACTCTATGCAAATTATAATCAAGAAAAGAAAAAGAAATCAGTTAAAACTGGCGAACAACATTACAAATGGATTCTCTTAGTCAGTTCACAGTCAAATGAGAATTAAAGCAATCCAGTCTAAGAGTAATCACGCTCACCAAGGAGCACCACCAATGAGCCCCGACCGATCAGTACGACAACTACTTTGTGTTTTTGGAGATGAATTGTCATATGCACCGGCTGCAGTCAAAATTTCGGCATAGACCCATATAATTGCAACAGAAAACAGAACTGCAAAACGGGTGACCGTCGATGCTCTTGATTCCAACATATGAGGAAGAAACTGCCATGTTAAAGATTAGCCAGAATAGTTTATCAAGTAAAGACGACCAAAAGATGCAATCTTTTTCTTCCTTACAAGCATGAATTTAAGGTGAGACTAAGTCCAACCACTTTTTTGACTTCTAAGTGATGAATTAAGAAAATATTCCAGCATCCATCCTAAGAATTCCCATTTATTTGCCAATTCAGAAAGACTATGAGTGCAAACAGACATATACCCGAGCATTCCTAGGATCTATGAGAGGCTAATCAACAAAGGGGAATGTGGATTTTATTGAGAGCATATAGTACCTGAGATAAGAACACAACAATTACTAACGCTGGAAGCCCAACTTCAGTGCATTTTGCTACCTGCAATATTCAACCAGTAGAAAGTTACATTCAACATACTAACCACAAAGGTAAGGCATTCAGAACCACCATATAGTTTTAGTTTAAGAGGGCCAATGATAATTGTGCTCGCATCAGAAATGGTCCACCAAAACCAGAGCATCTTCTTGGTGCAAACCCACCTTGAGGAATAAAACCCTAAAAGTTTTCCACTGTCCCATCGGTCGTATAAATTCAAGTAACCATCTCTAGGGACACGGTTTGAGATAGCCAGAGAAAGGGTTCATACAGAAGCAAAGAGTTTCTAAAATTTAGGAATTAGAAAATAAAAACTACATTACAGAAGACACTGTATGTCTGGACTAATGTAGTGTATCAGCGAGATAAACTAAAGGAAAAAAGGAAGACAAGAAATCATTGCGTCCCTAGAAGTTAATCAACGACGTTAGGAACACATGAGAGTTTTACTTCTTATGGATTTCGGGGCCTTGAGTATTCTGAATTATTTGAAACTGTTTTAAAAGCTTTTTGTGATTAAAAGAATGTCTGAAGTTGAATCTCCATCTTTTCAACAGGCAAGGATCAGAGTACCAGTAGAATTAGGCCTTCAGCACAGAATTACCTGTGGAAATCCACGTGCATAGAGCCCAAGTCCCGTTAAAGTCACAAGAGGAACGGCAGCAAGAGGGCTAAGAAATCTGCCTCACAAGACATCCAAATGAAGCTCCTTTGAATAAAAAATGTTAACCAAATACGTTTCCAAGTTCCAGTACCATGCTTCTGCAAATTCATACCTTGCAAATATTCTCCAGAAGCCAAAGAAACCGATTGTCATTTGGAGGAAGGAAGCAATGATCAGTGCTCCTTGTATGGCTCTGACGGACTGAGTAAACCTCTAAATCCACCCACGAAAGAAGATGAAAGATCATAAGCACAAAAACTAAAAAACCATCAACCGAATATATGTGCAGATGAGGGCCATTATGTAGCTTGATTCAGAAAATGAGAAAATATCAACCTCATGTTGACCAAGTGATGCGCTACTACTGTCACTGCTTTCTGATAAAGCAATGGAGGTGGCAGGAATAACGAAAGCGTAAGATCCCCCCATCACTACAGGAACTCGGGCACCGAACAAAGTCTGCAAGAGTGTGTTTATACCCGCAACAAAGAGAATGGTATTGATTAATTCAGCCTTCTCCTCCTGAGAGACCAGAAGAACAGCAGAAACAAAATCATCAAAAGTTTCAGGAAACAAAAGTAAAGTGGAATTCTTTTTTTTTTTTTTTTTCATGACAGTGCTGTGAATCTTAAGTACATTGCCACCACCCATCAAAGGGACTAATATGCTTGGTATGATCACGGTAGTTCCAAGCATCACTATATAGTGCTGAAATCCAAGCAATACTGCCTCAGCTGCATTAAACAAGGAATTTCAATACATGCGAAAATTTTTAGTACAAGGAGACCAGAAATAAACAGAAAACAGTATAAAGTTTCTGCAAGTAGAATTACAAGTTACATAACTGTGTTATCTGGAGATTGTGTGCGCAAAGAGCCATATCTCAACAATGGTGTAATTGGCAATTTAAGACATTGACAAATTTTGATAGTATTCATCACATGTGTTACCATAGGAATTTGCAATTCTTTTGTTAATCAGTAACTGATCATTTTGCTTAGTAAATAGCAAATGCATAAATGTTATAATTCCAAAATCTAGATATATTACGTATAAACAACACATAGGTGAAGCAAAATACAGACGAGAGAGGTGGTTGACCAAAACAGATGTATGTTGTGACTAAAGAAGTACAGGGAAGAGGAAGAAAATTCAAGAGCGCAACAGAAAAACAATTGAAACTTTCAAGCCTATAACTTCTCCGAATTGCTTATACTCTAAGAAATCAATGGGATGCTATCTCTCACGTAGGTTCCAGGAGAAAAAGACAGTCGGAGTGAGGTAATCTTCTGTTATATCTCTCGAAAGGGAGAAATTATAATCATGATATTCCTAATTGATCCCACATGATCACTGCATTTCGGTCAACAGAAACAAGGAAACTCAAACATTTTGATATTTGAAACGAATGAGAAAGCAGAGATGAGTGAACATACGCCAAGGAGGAGAACTAGAGATGCAAAAGTCGATGCCCGGAAGTTGCTCTTTCACAGGGTGAGGCTGGAACTCGTCAACCTTAGCACCTCCACCCTTTTCCACCATTGCCACCTTCTTTCTGTTGCTTACTCTGTTTCTCAAAACTTAGAGAAGCACAAGACAAGAGTGATGAGCTGAAATGTGCTTCAGAGTTACACTTTCTTCGTGTGTAATAGAGCTATGGAGAGGTAGGGGCAGAGAGGATGGAGTTAGGCACAGACTGTTATGACCACAAGTGAAGCAAACGTGGTTTATAGATTTTGGAGTTAACTTGTTGGGTTCCGCATTGACGCCAGAATGGAACAGTTCTTTTTCTTGCTTGGAAAGCGACCAATGGCTTCTCCATGCCCATTTGACTATGACCTCTCTCCTTTCTCAGTGATCTAATCATCTTTAGTCACTCATTCTTCGGAATTGTTTTGAAGTTAATTTTTTCTTTTCTTTAATTAATTATTTGATTTCTTAAAATTCTCCGCAACACTTATTTTGTCACCAAAATGATAATTAACAAAAGAGTAATTTATTTTATAATCTTTAATAAACCCAAAAGTGTACATTTAACATTAGTTAATTAAAACTTAACGCATTTTAGAATAACTATAATCCATCTATAACTGAAAATGAATTAATGGCGGATCAACTATAGAAATTAATGCCTAGCATAAGTTATACTTCCAAAATAAGGATAATCAGGTTAAAATTTAGGAGAAGTTTAATTAGCACGTATTATTGTTTATGCACTTACCATTTAACCTCTGTTTAGTTGAGGTTATACCAATATAATTTTTGACAGTAAAACTTTTTTATGTAGATTTTTTGTGAAAAGAACTTTTATAAGAAGTCAGTTCTTTGTTTGGTTGTCATTTAAAAAAGAGCTTTTTTGAACGAGCTTCATATAGTAAATTGTTTGACAACATAAAAATAAAAAGCACTTTTAATTAGGGGCGTCGGAGTCGGCGCCGAGCGCGGCGGAAAGTACGTAGG
>JAOSBP010000205.1:30745452-30764578 GCA_027563825.1 Erythroxylum mucronatum
AAAAGCTAGCTCAAGAGGAGGAGGTTTGCACATGATTATAAATTCTTGAATGCCTTTATAATTGTCCGATGTGGGATTCCTGACACACCCCCGTCAGTCCAGAGCAGGACTGGACATCTGATGGACATATTGAGCAAAAGGACATAACCGGGCACCGCCCCAAACCATCAAGACAAACTGGCTCTGATATCATGTTAGAAAGTGCCTAACTCACCCTCCAAAGCTAGCTCAAGAGGAAGAGGTTTGCACATGATTATAAATTCTTGAATACCTTTATAATTGTCCGATGTGAGATTCCTGACAAGTACCCTGATCCTTCCAGCCTCTCAATCTCCGGGTTAGACTATATTCGACAATTGATTTTTTTTTTCTGAAATGGATTAACGCTTACATGTATCAATAATCCACCAATGATGTCCTTGCCTAATCAGGAGCAGACGGTTAATTACTTTCCATGCTCGTAGCAGCTTCAAAGTAACATCTTCATGTTCTTCCTCGAACCATCTTCACGTCAATCCCTTTCAAGGAAATGCCTGCTTCCAATTATTATCTTTGGATCATCTGGGCAAGTTGGGCACTGATTGAAGTAGGTTAAACATACCTTCCCAGTGCTGAAATATTAAAGTTGTTTGACCATTAACTAGATCATGCCTTTTGAACACTATATGTTCTCAAAATTACACCATTGATGAAGACTGGATTAGGTCTAATGTCTTTATTCAGTGGTTGACAATGTTCCACTTCAGCCAACAACAAAAAGCTCTGTGTTATGCAATGACATCATCTTTTGTAATCTCAAACTAGCTAGTCTTTCTACAATTCAAAACATTGCTTGAGATAGTAATACTCGTCCATGTGTTGGTTTAGTTCAAGATGACGAGTTTTAAGGAGAATTGAGAAATAAGATTGCCATTTAAGTTCGGGTTAGATTCACATTCCAGAAGGTTAAATTGGCCTATTTCGAACTAATCCTATAATTTATACAATAATTTCATCACACATTATACCAGGCTAGCTACTCCTGGTCAGAGAGTTCGGAGAATACTAGATCTCGTACTTAGGAAAAGATCATCCATTAGAGATCAGGGAAAGCAAAGCAAGACTGATGTGCAAGTCCTTTCTCTCTACAGACACCACATCTCTAAGGCTTGCCTTTTAAGAATCTTATACTTTTAATTTTTTCCCGTTTTAACAACCTCAAACAAAATCTATGGTCTGAGACTTTCTGATGCACAAGATTCTCCGAAAGAGCTAAATGTAGAGCATACTTGTCTTTTTATATGACTATGATAATATTATTCAAGACTGAAGCTTTCAAAAGAGAGAACTTAGGAAGAAGTCATAAGATAAAAAAATACAAACTTCGATTTATTCAAACCGTTGTTCTTTCTTAATGGTCCACTCTTCGATAATGCAATATGGTATTTCCGGGCTCTCTCTGGCCTTTATGCATGTGCTATCATCCTACCAATGTTATAATAAGTTTTTATTAATGTCAAATAATTAAATTACTTCCGAAAACATATTTATTTATAATATTTTCTTATTTACGTCAAATTCTCAATAACAATCCTAAAACAAGACCTTAACCTCATTTTTAGAGGTGACATAAGCAACACGTGTTTGGTGTTTCCGTGAAAACAGATTCAGGAAACGAGACATTAGGTCTGTGTTGTGACTGTTATGAGTTTGAGGTCTGGTTCTTACGAGTGGTTCCCATAGAGTGTCTGATTCTTGCTAAGTTCGTGGAATTAGAGTCACAAACTTGCAAATTCCAAGCAAAAAGGGTATGACCTTTCATCAGTAAAAGAACAAAAAGTAGTAAACATGGACACGTTCTTCTATAACATACTTGGGGAATTTCTGGATGTGTTCATTATCGAAAATAAGGATGTTATTAAGAGTTTGGAACAAATACATTGGACCACCATTAACATAGGTTTTATGTTCTTACATGGATGAGCGTTTGTTATAAGTGCCTGATCTTGGACAATACCACATAGTAGTTGATCTGTAATCTGTTGAATCCACATTGAGAATCAGACAATCGATGATGGTTTACTATAATTGGTAATTAAACAGTGCGTAATTAATGCGAGACAAACAAGGAGATCAAGACTGAATGAGAATAGAATCAAAGTTTTCCATTTTTGTTTCTCCATTGTTTCATTCTTTCAACCGATTTGTTAGTGTCAGTAGATTGAAAAGTTCTCTATATAAAAAGCTGTTTCGTTTGTTTCCTTAAGTTGTCTTGTTGAAGGTAGAAATTTTCACCAAGAATCAATCTTCTTAAATTTACACTTACAGGGTGTGCTGTGTGGATTAGTTCTACACAAAGATGGTGGAAGGAGGTGTGGTGAGTTCTGATAAGACGGAATTTACAGATTGTTGGAGAACAGTATGGAGGACTCCTTATATCATGAGGCTTGCACTCTCTGCAGGCATTGGAGGACTTCTTTTTGGTTATGACACAGGTAATTGATCTTCAGCTTCTGCACGAGTTACTAAACAACCCGTTAAGTCTGAGACAGTTCTGGTTTGATGATCTTTGAAACACAGGAGTAATTTCTGGTGCCCTCCTTTACATTCGTGAGGACTTTGAAGAGGTGGGCAAGAAAACATGGTTGCAGGTACTGAATCAGAAACGGGTTTTGAATTTAATAATGGTTGAGTTGAAACTGTTACTTGCATTGATTGAGATGTTTTACTTGGAAACATGCAGGAAACCATTGTGAGTATGGCTGTTGCAGGAGCCATTATTGGGGCGGCCATGGGAGGATACATCAATGACAGGTTCGGAAGGAAAATATCAATCTTAGCTGCTGATGTTGTTTTCTTCGTTGGTGCAGTAGTTATGGCTGTTTCTCCGGCTCCTTGGATGATTGTGATAGGTAGACTTCTTGTTGGTTTGGGAGTGGGAATGGCGTCCATGACCTCTCCTCTTTATATTTCAGAGTCTTCACCTGCAAGAATTAGGGGTGCTCTTGTTAGCACAAATGGTTTGTTGATAACAGGAGGCCAGTTTCTGTCCTACCTAATCAATCTTGCTTTCACTAAGGTACACATGTTGATGATCATTTCCAGTTCTTGGTTATGTCCCATAGTTGAAAATACTGATATTTTCCAAATTGGTGTTCCAGGCTCCTGGAACATGGCGATGGATGCTTGGAGTTGCTGGAGTGCCACCTTTTGTTCAGTTTCTTTTGATGTTATCTCTCCCTGAATCTCCCAGATGGCTCTACAGGCAGGTTTGTATTAGCAAATTCCTGAAATGCTACGTCTCTTGCTAATGTTAATGGTCTGCTGATATAAACTCACCTGATCTTGAGCATTTGAAAATTCCTTCCTTACTTTTTTAATCAGGGGAGAACAGAAGAGGCAAGGGCTGTCTTGGAAAGAATCTATCCTCATGAAGAGGTTGAAGTAGAGCTAACGGCCTTAGCTTCTTCAATTGAAGCAGAAAAGGCAGATGAAGCAGCTATTGGAGATGACATAATATCCAAACTGAAGAATGCATTTGCAAATCCTGTGGTCAGAAGGGGACTCTACGCAGGAATTACAGTCCAAGTTGCACAGCAGTTTGTGGGGATCAACACTGTCATGTATTATGCCCCAACCATTGTTCAGTTTGCTGGATTCGCTTCAAAATCGGTGGCCTTGGCTCTTTCTCTCATTACTTCTGGCCTGAATGCTCTTGGAACTATCATTAGTATGTGTTTTGTTGACAGATATGGAAGGAGAAGGTTAATGATTATTTCCATGTTCGGTATCATAATTATCCTCGTCGGCTTATCTATTGTCTTTATGGAAGCAAGCGTTCATGCTCCTAAGATAAGCGCAATCGAGTCTGCCCATTTTGGCAGGAACTTGACATGCCCAGATTACATGACAGCTCCAAACCCAGCAAAGTGGAATTGCATGTCGTGTCTGAAAGCAGACTGTGGATTCTGTGCTGATAAGCAGAATGAAGTAAGATGAGTTGTATAGTTTCCCGATTCCTGTCCAGCTCCTTTTCAAAGTTGTGAACTTGGAATCATTTTTTCTTTTACTGATTTGATTTGTTACATTTGATCAGCTTAATCCTGGAGCTTGCCTAGTTTCAAACAAAGCTATCAGAGGCCAATGCCATGCAGATAGTCGCGTGTTCTTTGAGAACGGTTGCCCCAGCAGTTTTGGATTTCTTGCCATTGTATTCCTGGCACTCTACATTATTGTATATGCACCTGGAATTGGTACAATACCCTGGATTGTGAACTCAGAGATATACCCTCTGAGATACAGAGGGATTGGTGGAGGGATTGCTGCAGTATGCAACTGGAGTTCGAATCTGATAGTGAGCCAATCCTACTTGAGTCTCACAGAGGCTCTTGGTGCTGGAGGAACGTTTCTCCTATTCGCAGTATTTACTTGCATAGGCCTCTGTTTCATTTATTGGTTCGTACCAGAGACCAAAGGGCTGCAGTTCGAGGAGGTAGAGAAAATGCTGGAAGCTGGCTACCAGCCAGACTTATGCGGATTAAGGAAACGTAAACCCAAATCCAAGGATGTTGATGATGCATAGAAGACTCTTAAATGACCGGTTTTCAATATGTCCCAAGTGAATAAACTCTTAATGTTTCCTGATATGTAACTAGGGGCATTATTAGAATAATGCAAACCAAAAAAGATCAGTTGTTTCAGAAGTTTGGCTAGGAACTCAATCTGGGTTTTTGTAGTTTATTAATGTTGTTCTTGGTCTCTAATCCTTGCGCTTCTTTTTATAGACTTCCAATTTGTTGCTCTGAGTCAAGAACACAAGTGCAATGACACAGAACATGAAACAGGGGAAGGCTCAGTGTAAAGTCTCGTATGCTCCGTACAGAAGCTACAGGCAAAAACGAAGTGAAATGGATTGATGGGTCTTGGTTGGGTGAGACCGAGAGAGGGAGAGTGAGAGTAAAACCAAGCAAAGTAAAGAAGACAGGTGGGTATGGTGGGCAGCTAGAACATAGCAATGAAGCGACTTTACACCGAAAGCAATCAAATACAAAGGGCCTACCAATTTGGTGTGTTCATCATGTGCATTTGTAGCCATCGAAACAGAACACCTTCGGTTTAAAACAATTTAAATTGTCGCTAGTTACACAAAGAAAGTTCAACTTTTACCTTCGGATCGAATTGTACAGGATCAACATGGAACCAAATCTGTTAAGAGATTTGCTGCCTATCTTTATCTAGACAAGGATATGAAGACATGCAGAATAGGAAATATATATGCTTGAAGATATAGTCAAAGACATCAATTTCATGACTATAGTAGTACAAAGTTTCAACCTTTCACTATCAAATCATATTTCCTAAACATGAAATGAGAAGCAGAAACAGGATCACCCAAGAACATACATGCTAGGATCAGAATCAAGTTCATCAATAACTAAAAACCTTCAGAGGGTAAGAAGCAACAGACTTGGGAATCCATAAAAGTGACCCCAAGGTACAAGAAGCTAGGAAAAAATATGCTACAAGCAGTGGCAAATCCTCTGCGTCTGTCACTAGTTTGAAGAACACAAGCAGTAAGAAGAGTTTGGGCCATCCAAACAATACAAATGGAAACATACCCAAATTCCATCTCTACCACCCAAAAACCCACAACCGTACGTAAGGCCGAAGCATGTGTTCCTCTTCAGAAAATCATGACAATAACAAACCCCATAAACCTAATTAACACCATACAATCTGATAAGTCAGCCTCTTTTTTTCACCATCTTCCCTAATCTTACTCGTTCCTCCACACTGTACAAACCATTAGCACACACTCACCTATATACGAGATCAAACAAATACTTTCACTCACTCTAATTAGTTATTATTACCTTTAAACAAAACAATATATCGAAAAGATCACCATTAATTGATTAAGGACTAGAAGATGAAGCCTCCTGCCTTGGTTCTCTCAAGTACCCAAGAAGCCTCTCAGCCTGCAACCAACCAAGAATCAAGCAAACACTAGAAAAAGTTAATAAACCAAACCAATCCAAGACTCAATCAGTCAACTAAATAGGTTGTTACGAATTCCAAGTTCCGATCTTTAACCCACCTTATGCTTAGCACGAACACTACCAGTCTGCGAAAGAGCAACAAGCGGAGGAATCCCACCTTCCCTCACAAGCAACCCTCGATTCCTCACATTATCAGCACACAATTGCAACAATGTAAGCACAGCAAACTCCTTCCCCTTCACAGAACCATCTTCAATAGCTTCGACGAGAGCAGCTATCCCCCCTTCTTCGACAATTGCCGCTCTTCCTTCCTCGATCGCCGCGAGACTACTCAACACCACCATTGCCTTCTCCGCCATCCCCATCCCTTGTTCTGCCACCATCCCCACCAGCGGCTTCACAGCTCCTGCACTCACTGCCCTCTCCTTGTTGGGCCTTATAGAGCAAAGCTTGTAAAGGGTCGTCAATGCATCTTTTTGACCTCTGTTCGACCCACTAATCAACAGCGAAACAAGAGGAGGAATTGAGCCACAAGCCCCTATTGATGTCTTGTTATCTTCAACTAAGGCCAAACTAAGCAACGCACATGCCGCGTTTTGCTTCGAAGTCTCTGTCCCTGTCTTCAACACGTACACCAGAGGCTTTACAGCTCCGGCGTTGGTTATTAGCTCTTTGTTCCCTTCATGAAGTGACAAATTCAACATCGCTGTCACCGCGTGCTCTTGAGCCCATGGGTCGCTGCATCGGAGAAGCGGGATTAGTGCCGGAATTGCGCCGGATTCTCCAATCAATGCGCGGTTATCCGACCGGTTCTTCGCGAGCAACCGGAGCTTCGCGGCGGCTGATCTCTTAATAGCCATCGACGGCGACTGCAGCCCGTCGATACAGATCTTCACCGTCGGCTGAAGATCCTCCGGCGAGATGCTCTCGATAATCTCCGTCGAGAAGTTCTCCCGCTGAAGAAACCCCAGGCACGGTTCCACTTCAGATTTTTCGTCCGATTCACCATTATTCGCTTTCTCCGGACACGGCAAACTCGCGAGACGTCGGAGCTCTCCTGAGATATCGCTGCTACACACAGAGAAATCGCTGAACGCTTGCGAAATATCGAGAAACTCTTCCTCAGTAAAAGATGATTTGCCCGACTTGTAGCAGCTACTTGAGTTATTGTCGTTTTTGCTGTTGTTGGTTCGTGAGGCGAGTTCGCCGAGTCGCATGTCGACGACTGAGTCGGTGAGATTCTCCGACACGAAGGTTGTCGAGTTGTCGGGAGCTGAAGAAAACGAGTTGAAGCTAACGTCGTCGTTTTGGTAGAGATTTGAGCGTATCGTCCTCATTGAACGCCCAATGTTGCGCGGCGACCTGGTGACGCCGCTGGGGCTGTATAAGCTACGGTTTCCGACCAGAGGGAAGCGATTTGAAGTGAAATGTAATTGAGAATCTTCCAACGACACCATTTTTGAAGAACTGAATCAAACTCTCTCTTGGTCTGTTTTAGTTAATACACTCTCATGGTAAGAGGAGAAAATGGGAAGAGGGTGGCCAAGCGTGGAGGAGAAAATTTATAAAGAAGATTGGGTTTGCTTTGCTGTGTCTACTGGCTTTGGTATCTTGGGAAAAGATAAAGTTACAAGCGGAGGAGGGTTAAAAAGTCACAGTCACAGCGACGGAGCACTCATCAGGTTCTGTGCAGTGGGGGCCCACACATTAATCTGGAATCCCACGGTGGGGGCAGTCTGTGATGTGACTCTGTCATCGTGTGTCGGTAATCGTCCGTGTGCCTCTCACTGCACTCGCATAGTTAACGTATGATTACGAAATTGCCCCTCGGAAGCTCAGGGAAGTGTTGTCACTTACGACAAGGGCGTGTTGCCGATCATACAGCTGTATAGTAGCTAAATCAATACGACACGTGGCAAAGGAATCGCCGTATCATAAAGAACAAACGCTGATAATGAAATTAATGGGTTCTGAATGGTGGGGCCTCGTCAAACAGTTAACATATCTCGAGATCCAGTGGCGACTTGTCGTTTTGCGTAGCCGTTTTGAGCGAGGATCAACTTTCGCCTAAATAAAAATAATAGAGAGAGAAAAACCAAATATAAACTAATTAAAATAAAGCCAAATGTACGTAACTGTGATAAGTCAAAACAAAAATGGCTACTTTATGAGTTTTGGATAACTCAAAACAAAAATCAACTTTGTGATACACTAAAATCTCAATTCAATTTCGACTGCAAAGTAAAAATTCTTTTCCTTATTTGAAGTCAACTTGGAATAAACTCGGAATAGGTTATTAATCTTACATTTTTCTCTCTCGTTAATGGCTTAATAATTATTTTAATCCTATACACCTGCTTATTGATTTAAAAATAAGTGAAAAAATACCCTTAAATCATAAAAAAATCTCCTATTTTGGACATTAGCGCCCCACATCACCATCGTGAATAATGGAACTACGTACATACATATATGTATATATAAACATGCAAGCATGCAAGACCACAAAATTATATTCATCTATATAGTTACGAACTTTCACCGATAAATATTTACAGATCTTCGTATCGGAAATGATTTTTTCTATTTAATATGTATCTCATTTGATTTTATTTTGTGTATCTTATTTATCTTGTATATCTCATTTGTTATTATTATTAGATATCAAAACACATGTATAAATACCTGTAAAGCTACTCAGCAACATACAATCAATACAATACAACTACATATCTTTTGCTCTATTCTATTCTTTCACTCACATTCTCTCTAGTTGATCATGGACAACATGGTTATACAACAGAAACTGGAGAAAAAAACCAAAGGCAGACAAAAGATTGAGATTAAGCGAATAGAAAAGGAAAGCACCCGGCAAGTGACCTTCTCAAAGCGCCGTGCCGGTTTGGTCAAGAAAGCAAGCGAGCTCAGTCTCTTATGTGGTGCAGAGGTGGCCATTATAGCTTTCTCTCCCGGTGAAAAAGCTTTTTCCTTTGGTCATCCCAACGTAGACTCCATTCTCGATGCTTACCTGGATAACCAGAGCTCTTACTCCGGCAGAGACTTGGAGGTCTTAACAAGCAGTAACAACCCTCAAGTTGAAAAGTGGAACAAGGAGTACGAAGATGCTTTGAAGCAACTTAAGGATGAGAAGATCAGATTGGGAATGATTAAAGAGTGGAATAGGCTGAGTCATGAGAGTGAATTGCATGGAGAGTTTTGGTGGGATAATGAGAATGTTGACGAGATGGGGCATGAGGAGCTGAAGGCCTACGTTATGGCCTTACGCGAGTTGAGGAGGAATGTGACTGTTAGGGCTAATGAGTTACTGTTAGGTTGGCTGCCAAATGCGAATACGTACAAGTAAAGTCCAGTTTTATGATTTTTATAAATAAAATGTTATAGAAATATGTTACTTTATGATTATTAATTATTGGTTCCATTGTCCTTTTAGTTGGGAACAAGCTGAGTTGTTCGGCACCCCAGCCCCAACTGCAACTCCTATTATAATTTGGAAAGATTGCTTTTAATTAGGGTTAGACCTAAGGAGAGCGTTAGGTGCAAAAGATGTTCAACGGCTCACCTGTTCAGATGACATCGATTCACACATCTAAATTAATTAAGATAATCCGTATTGAGTATGCGACCAAAAGTATTGTAAATTATAGTTAGGATTAAAAAAATGTTTACTTTTAAATTTAACATAACCAAAAATGTAATCAAATTCTTAAGTTATTATATTTATAAAGTAACATAAGATTTGGAATTGAATTCCATTACTTATGAATCACTAATTCCGAAAATTAGTGTTAGTTTGATGTGATGTTTTAAAAATCAGATTTGAAGATAAACCAATAAGACAATATTTAAGGTGTGAAAGGTTCAATTCTTAAGGGGGTGGTTGGGTTGATGGAGTGGGTCAAAAGATTTTGTATTTGATTTCTTTTACTTACGCTCTCTTAATCGAGCCTATCATACAGGACTTGTCTAGTGCGGAATACCCGATTGACGTGCAAGCTATTGCATCAATCCAAAAGTTTGCCCAATATATATTTAAAGGATAGCGGCTGCGGGTCCTACAAAATTGTAAGAGGTTCAACTGGATTAGATTGTCATAAAATTGACTAAAAATGAAACAAAAATAAAATTTTGAAATATAATTAGAAGAGATTGTTACGAAGAATTTAAAGTTTAATTGAATAAAAGAATATTAAATGAACATTAATTAATTAATTTTAATTTATAAGAACTTATTAATTTATAAAAATTGACTCACTGATTAATAAATTGATTAGTTTTTAATAACGAAAATTATTAAAGTAAATTGAACCGAAAATTAACAATCGAATTAAAAAATTAGACGGTTTAAATTTTTTACTATTTTACTAATCGAATCGGTTAAATTTTTAATTGTCTTACGACGCGGCATTTATGATTAATTAATTTATAGGATTAAATTATAGGCCACGTGCCTAATTTGACTAACCACCAGTCTATTTCTTCTTCGCCGGTGCTAAATCTTCGCATCCTACGAAGTTAGGATTTGCTTATACTCAACTCCAAGAGATTAGGATATGTTACTTAATCCTGTCACTTTCATGAGATTTTAGGATTTCTTCAATTTATCAATAACAAGTCAGTGTCTCTACGCGTTTTTGACCGTTTGTTAAACACACCAGCCACTTTGCTTATAACTAATGCAAAGTAAACGAGGCTCTTGCGTTTTTAGTATCTCAAAAAACAAAAAGTGTGGGTTAAAATAAGTTTATCACTTCACGCTTTTTATCTCTCCACTTTTCTAGCTTTAATGTACCTAGGTTCAAGGTCCTCGTGATGATTTTCGAGACTAATGGTGTGTAACTAAAGCACCAATGCTTGTTGCCGCCACCTCATGTTATCATCGATTACTAGGTCACATGTGTTTTGGTTTGATTTTAAGGGATAAATTGAATGGTCTCGTAAATAATATTTGATTAGTCCGATATTTATATTATATATGTTTCGTGTTTGTTCTTTAGTTAAAATATATTTTTTTTAAAAAAATTAAAATAAAAAGATTTTTAAGGGGAGCAGAGATGGTAGTTGTTTTCAACTTGATTAATATATTCTCCACCTGAAAAAATAGATATGGAAGTTAAAAAATAAATTTTAAATAGATACTGAAAAATAGATATAGATATGAATTTAAATATGAGTCAAATGATAATCCGAACAGATAAATACCCACATCCTGTTTTTTATTAAATCCATTTTTCTATTTTCTTAAATATTTACGGTTAAATATAATAAGACATTAATATTTTTTAGAAGAAACAATTTAAAAATCTCCACTTTACTTCTCAGTTCTCAAATTTTTCATCATATTTTATTTTCTTATAAGATGATAATAATGCAAATGATATAGAGATGGAGTTTTAAATGTTGTGGAGTTCACGCAAAGACAATTTGAAGCTTTAGTTATTTCAATTTTTGTTCCAGTTCTAAATTGTGAAAAATGTATGCTGTCTTTGTACTAAATATTATGATTTTTATTATTCCAATTTTATGATTTTTTAATACATACAAATCAAAATCTTTATTTATTATTATTAAAGTAATTTTGATTTGGAGTGTTCGCAAAAATCTACTCTTTATATTTTCTATTTAAAAGTTATATTTTTATGTGTTATACAGCCCGATGGATATCCAAAAACTCGAACAACCTAATGGATTTGGATATGGGTAGTAAATCGTAAAAACCGATGGATATGGATATGGATATGGGTTGAGTTAAAAAAATGGATATAGATATGGGTAGAGTAAAACCCGAATCGAACCCTACCCATTGCTATCCCTACTCGTACATAACCACAACTACCACTTATTTGCCTTGTATATTCTAGAAGACGAGATCATTTTGATACAAGTTTAGCGATTGTCTCTTCTTTGATGTTAAATCTAACCATTGATGATGCTAATATCCAATTCTGTTAAATCTAACCATTGATGATGCTAATCTCCAATTCCTCTTCTCAAAAATAAATGTCAATGCACTTATCCTATGTTTTTTGTTGTTTCTTGTAATCGCTTGTCTTTCTCTTTTTATTCTTTTATTGCCTCACTTGATTACGTGATTCTCTTAAAAACATTATTAATTGAGAATTTAAACACGAAATTGTGGTGGTACCTAAAAAGATATCTAGGTGTATCTTTTCAATCCAAATTTTATATTTTGAAAAATGAGATTTATGTCCTCAACGAGTATTTCTTCTTTTTAACATATGCGATTTTTTTAATGATTTGAGCTATTTTTGAAAAAAAATTAGTTAGAACATTTTGTGATGCTTTTTAAAGTTTGAGTTATTATTATTATTATAAAGTTGAATAAATTTCAAGATTTTTCTATAATTTACCCTTTATTATTATTAAATTTCCAATCCATAAAATAAAATTTCAAGAATTAATTTAATTTTCTCCCTATGACCCAAATTAAAATTTAAAATAAGGATAAAATTTTAAATATGTTTAACCTTTTAATATTTTTAATTTAATGTTTAACTTTTTAAAACTTTCAATTTAATAACTAACCTTTTAAAATTGGTATAACTCAAAATATTTTCGATAGTTTTTGCAGGAAATGGCGTGTGTATTCTTTTGTTAGTTATATCCATAAATAACTAAAATAATATTTTGGCCTTTTAAAATTTTAATTATTAAATTAATGAAGAGTCTAGATAGACCTTTGCGACACTTTCGCATCGAAAATCATTACAACATAAAAGACATTGGCATAGTGGACGGTATCATTCATTGATTTAGACCTCGACATTTGTCAGCTTCAGTTGCTAACACCGTTTGTATGTATAATATATGCTCTTTAGGCGAAGAAAGGAGAGACACACATTTGGAAATTGGATTTCTCATCTTGTCTGCAACCCCATAATGCCGTTTCTCGTCCAGCTAAATATGCCTTCCTGAAAAATGGAGAGTTGTTATCTACCGATAAGTATTATGTTTCAATTCGATAATAAATTTGTATCCATATAATCAATATTGATTTGGAGTCACTTTCAATCTCCTAATACTTGTTGGTTAGTCAAATTGATAGGAATTCTTCAACTCTTTTTTTTGGTCGAGACCAGAGTATCCACCGGCGAACCTATTGACTAATCCCCTCACTGATTTGTAGACACCTCACAGGATGGAACAGCTGGCCTAAAGATTTAAGGTTGCTCCATACCCTACGTCAAGTAATTGTTGATTGAATGTAAACCAAAACTAGATATAAGACTATGTCTACTATCTATGATCAATGATTTAAAAACTATTGTTGACGATCAAAAAATTCAACCGTATAACTGATTTAATCGTCAAATTGTTGAATCATTCAATTTTTCAGTTTGATCTTTAAATTTTTTGTTTAATTTATTTCAATAACCTTTATTCTTAAAAATCGATCAATTTATTAATTAATTAGTTAATTTTTGTAAATTAATAAATTCTTATAAACTGAAGTAAATCAATTAACTTTTATTTAACAATCTATTTTTTAATTAAATTTTAAATTCTTCAATGGCACGAGTACTCTCTTTTAACTATATTTCAAATTCTTTAACTTTATTTAATCTTGATTTTATAATTTTTTTAAATTTTAAATCTTACCTGTTTAACCTTCGGTCTTGTTTTGGAATCATTGCTTACTATAATAAATTATGCATATTAAGGTTTACTAACTTTAATAAATTTTACTTCTCATACGAATTTATTCAATTAACTAAGTTTTAGAAAAACATTTATTTGTGTTGAAAATTAAAATATCTTCTACTCTGGTAAGTATTTGGTCTGAGCTTCCCATCCACTTTAAAAAGTAATCTTTTAAACAATTATGTCTTATTTAATATTAGTTTTGCATTCCCGAGAAGATCTTTACTGAAAACAAGGAAAGATGTACACGAACTTCCCACGGTGTTGCCTTGAAGCGAAAAATGGACAAATGATCTGCTGCCACGTCAAAACTTCGATTACTTAGTAATTAAGGGCAAAGCATAAAGCCTGCATCAAATAATATCTCCGTCTATGTAGAAGCACTGACCATAACCACTCTCTCTGTCTTCCACCATGGATGTGCGCACATAAAATATCAATTCTCCTACTACAACACATAAATTGCTCTCCTTTCTTTCTCTAATCTCTCTCGCATATTCCTGTTAGATAAAGGGTGTTTTGATTTTGTCATAAAACCCACATTTTTACGAGAATGAGTTATTACAACCAGCAGCAGCCTCCCGTCGGCGTCCCTCCTCCTCAAGGTTGAATCTTTTATCTATATTGCGTTTGTATTCGTGCAATGTCATTATTCGATCTGTTTTGAATTTGTTATTCGAATTCGGTTTTCTGTTTCATTGGTCATCTTTGGGTTTGCTTGATCTATTTGGTGAGTGGTTTTAAATTTACTATATTTGGTCATGCTGTGAATAGGTTATCCACCGGAAGAATACCCGAAAGGCGGTTATCCACCGCCAGGATATCCGCCGCAAGGATATCCGCCGCAAGGTTATCCACCACAAGGTTATCCACCACAAGGTTATCCTCAATATCCGCCGCCGCCGACCTACGCTCCACAGTACGCCCAGCCACCGCCTCAAAAGAGCAGCAGCAGTGGTTGTTTGGAAGGATGGTAAATTTCACTAACACCACCCCCTTTCTCTCTCTCTCTCTCTCCGGATTTATATGAATCCCATGTTTGGGTGCGAACTTGTGTTAAACTTAAGCTGGAATCATCTGAAATTTAGATCAGATCTGGGCCGTTGATCGTGCCAAAAACCTGGTCAACTGAGATTGTTTTTCGTTACAGGGGACGGCGATAACTAATAGTGTGTTACATGTTTGACGTTTTTCCGTGGCAAACTGTGTTGTTCTTATCTCGAACTTAACGGTTGTCGTAAGTTGTGGGCACACATGATTGGTCTACCCGTTCTAGGCAGATATATGGAATTTCCCTTGTTACCCTCTAATGGGTGGCAGTAGAAGTGCATTTTTCTCAGGTTGATTGTTGTGAATTTCCATGTTGTGCTACGGTGTTGTTCGATGCTGCCAAGGTTACTGCTTAACATGCTCTTGGTAAAATATTGTCAGAGTTGCTTGTTTGCCTGTGTGTTTCTTTCCTTTTCTTATGCATGGCATGTAGAAAGTTAAATGGTTTATGTAAAGGTACTGCACTTAGCAGTTATCATGTGTTTTTACCGAGGATTTTCCGAAACCAGATGCTCTGTCCAGTTTTACTCTGTCTAATGAAATCTCAACTATTTATTTTGCGGAACCCACGCGGGTCCTATGCGGACTTCACATAAATAAATGGCTGAGATTTATTGAACACAATAAGATACCATAATATTAAACAGAATATCTGAACTCGGATTTTCCAGTGTTCTTTATCTTGTAGTTCGTTGTTTGAGTTTTGGGCTATTGGTTAATTAACGTGGGTATTTATTGAATGATACAGTTTGGCTGCTCTCTGCTGTTGCTGCCTCCTGGATGCTTGCTTCTGACGGAGAGGAATGATGTGATTCAGTAGAAGCATTAATTGTTTGCGTGACATTGTAGGATCTATCCAATCTTATATTAACCTGAATTTCTTATGTTAGACTCTGATGTTTAATATTTATTGGAAATAACTAGACTTTTTTGCGTGGGAGTGGAAACGTTTGGTCCAAAATCTCATATATGCTGATGGTTTATCCTATTCTTTGCTTTTTGGATGCTTGTAAATAGTGGGAAATTCGGGTTAGACAAGCACATTGATCCACATGTTTGTTTCTAAAACCCAAAGTTCGGGATTAATCAATTGTTTAGTGTTGTTAATGGGTTGGTGTTGGGCATCTTTGAAAACATAAGAAAGGGTCGAGTATCGGATATTCGTATGTCGGCTTCTGGCTTCTGCTAGTTGGCTTGTTGAACTTTGGTTTTGACACGTTTGATGGAATCTTGTGTTTAAAGTGAGCTTTATACATTTCATGGCGTGGACGAAACAATAGTCTTCATGCCAACAAGGACTCGTGATGTTGAAGGGTTTAGTTAGGCAATGTGATAGCAGTGAAATCCATTGCTCATCGTTACGTGATGGCCTTGTCTCAACAAAAAAGATGTGAGTGACAAACTTCCCCATCGTTTTCGATTATATTCTTGACGTTGCCTTGGTAAAATATTTGGGACTTGTTTGGTTGGCATGAATTTTTGCTTGGGAAAGTAATTTTTTTAAATTTATACTATCACATTTGGTTCTTTTTTTTTAGTAGTTCGAAACGTAAAAATTTTCCTAATATAGAGAAAATAATAGTGCTTTACTTGAATTTTAAAGCTCAACACCCCCACCCCATGATATTTATATTACTTTCTTCAGGAATTTAACCTAAAAAATATGCTAGCCAATTTAATCCTTTCTTCTCTCTCAACTCTATGACAACTTTTTTATAAAACCCTACCTCCTCTTCAACTAATGTTACAAATACCGTATTAGATTTGATATCGGATTGAGTTCTAGTACAGTACTGTATTGATACCGGTTAATATTGATTTATTTTTCGAAACATCATATTCCAAATTTACTTTACTTTCCCGCCAACCAAACGGAAACTTGAAGTATAATATATAAAGAGGGTCGTTCATTTTTATAATATAACCTATTATATTAAGAAATATTATATTATTCTTTATGTTTATCTTTATTTTTATTTTTATTTTCCTTTTTCACTCTCTCTTATTTTTTATGATCTTTATTTTTTCCCCCTTTGTTTTCTATTTCTTTATTTCATTTTTATTTAAAATGCCTTAGCTTTTTTGGTAATTCCTGCCTATTTTAATTAAAAGAGAAACAGATGGACTTAGATAATGTCTATTTTACTATTTCCTCACTCAAAGTCCAATTGTCCAAAACAAGATGAGATAAACTTAAGGCCCAAAATTTGAACATTCAAATTAGAAAGAATACTTCCTTAAGCCTAGGTCCAAACCTCTTATTGTGTGGTGCTTATAGTTTATAGTTTATAGTTATACTTTAATTTAAATATAAAAAAACCATTGGGTTCATTTTTTTAATTAATCAATAAAATTAGTCATTTGGATCTCACCTTAAGAAAGCTACAAACCATATGATACCTTCAAAACTAAATTAGGTAATATGGTGGATTCAAGAGTACTACATCCAAAGTCAAAGCCTAAAAAATAATTAAAATAAAAATGTTATTCTTATTTTAGTATTCCAAATGTTTGACTTAGAGAGAAAGAGAGAGTGAACTTAAAATTATTTTGGTCTAAAACACAAATCAAATTTCAAACCCACTTCTTTTAAAATCAAAGTTTGTTTTTCATAATTTAGATTGAATAATTGCACCCTAATAAATTCATAGTTTAAGCTTTTTTACTTAAGTCCTCTCTTTTAAAAATTAGAACTCACCTTTGAATTTAAATAAATATTTTCCTTCATTTGAGGACCTTTTTTTGTTTTCATTTAAGCCATTTATAACTTAGGAATTGTATCATGTTTTGGTCATTTTAATTGAAACATTTAATCTCATTTTATTTTAGTACACATTGTCATTTAAGCTAAAGTCATCAATTTTATTTTAGGTTAAAAAACCTAAAACTTCCCTATAAGTTTAAATAACTTTTAAACAACTCTTTAATCTTTGAAATTCTTGAAAAATTTTCTTGCGATTTTCAATTTTCTAGAAAAAAATCTCTCTTAAACATATGTTAGAAAATCACTACAAAAACACGTATCATGAACATCATATGTAAACTAATTAAATATTACTAATATAATAATACATCTCAATTCTTAAACTTGACCCCAAATAATAATTTATAATAGTAATATTAAATTATTGGTTTGGGTCGGGTTTAATTAGTCTGAACTGGGTTGGGTTGTCATGCTAGCAACATTAATTAGTCTACTATAATGCTCATGTGACGTGTGTTTTGTCGTTATTTTCAACAAAAGTTTAAGAGAAAAGATTTTTCTAAAAAATTAAATAGTATGAAAAGATGATTTTTAGAAATTTAAAGATTAAGGAATTCTTTTTAGGGTTACTTAAAACACAAGGGAGGTACAAGTCTTTTACCCTTCTTTTTATTTTAATGCACATAGTCAGTTAAGTTAAATTCGCTAATAGTATTTCTTTTTAGGAATCATATCATGTTTTGGTTATTTTAATCAAAATCATCAATCTCATTTCATTTTAGAGCAATTAACCATTTAACTCAAATTAATCAATCTAATTTCATTTAGCATATTTAGTTATTTAAAATTATCAATTATGTTTCATTTTAGGATTAATATCTAAGTTATTGAAGTTAATTCATCAATCACATTTTATTATGTTTAGCCATTCAATTTAAAGCATTAATTTCATTTCAATCATATCACTATTAGGTTATTTACATTTTCCTTACAGCCTATCTTATTATATTACATTTAGTTGATTGATACATTATTGCACACACATCCAATTTTAAGTCATGCTCTTTTAAAATTCCTTATTAATTACAAATTTTTTTGGGCTTAAGTAATTATTTAAGCGAGTAAGACAAGGTGCTTAACACTTTTTCTATTTTGAAATAACTTCTCAAACTTAAATTTCTAGTTATGAATTTTGAAGTTCCTTTTCTTTTAAATTTTTAAAATTTTCCTTTAATTAGATAAGTGATGTCTTTGCTATTTTTGTTTCAAAATCTATAGTAAACAAATATATTTTCTTCTAATGGCATGCAAAGATGTTGATGACATTTATAAGTTAAAAGGTTATTTGGTTCCACTTTTGTTTCCTATTATAGTTTTTTGTTGTTGTGTTCTGTATTTTTATTGTTTAGTTGAGATTTGTAATAAAAATTTAAAATATAAACTTATTGGGTGGAGATTTGTAATAAAAAACTAAAACAAAAACTTGTTTGATTTCATCATCATCTTTTTCTATTTTATTTGATTTTACTATTAGATATTAATATTAAATTTTTATTTAATTAAAATATATTCATAAATTAGTTAATTCTTGTAATTATTAAAAATAAAAAGATATGATTATTCAATACAATCAAAGAAATTAATATATCAATTTTATATAATAAGAGTTTAATATGAAATATAAAAATTACATAAACATAATTTAATTAAATAA
>JAOSBP010000205.1:30782142-30797089 GCA_027563825.1 Erythroxylum mucronatum
GACAACTTCAACTACAACCCCAACAATTCCTCCCCTAAACTGATTTGCAGTAATGCTTTCAGTTTAGTCGTGGTACCGCATACACACCCATTGGCTTACGCAGCTTCAAGAACACATCCAGCTTCAGTGGTTTTGTCATAATGTCTGCAACTTGTTCTTGTGTGACACAGTGCTTCAGCTCAACAACTCCATCTTTGGTTAAATCACGCAAGAAATGAAACCTTACATCAATGTGTTTATTGCGCCCATGCATGATTGGATTCTTGGATAGCTTAATGGTAGAGCTGTTGTCACATAGCATAGTGGTACACTTGCCTTGACGATGACCAAGCTTCTCCAACACTCTCCTCATCCACACCACTTGACAAGCACAAGAGGCAGTTGCCACAAACTCTGCTTCGGTTGTAGACAGAGCAACTACAGGCTGTTTTTTTAGGACCAGGACACCGCTCCTTCACTAAGTAGAAATACATAACCATAAGTACTTTTCTATCATCTACATCTCCTGCATAATCACTGTCTGTATATACCATCAACTCTCCATTACCTTCTGTTCGATAAAAGACTCCTAAATATACAGTACCTTTCAAGTATCTCAGTAGCCTTTTCGCAGCTTGCAAATGTAACTCAGTTGGACTTGCCATGAACCTGCTAATGAGAGACACCACATACATCAAATCTGGCCTTGTTACAGTTAGATACATAAGACTTCCAACCAATTGTTTGTACATGGTAGCATTCACCTTGGATCCTTCTTCATCCTTCATTTGGCTAACACCAGGAACAATGGGATTTTTCGCACTATTACTCTTCTCCATTCCAAACCTTTCTAAAACATCTTTTACATACTTTCTTTGACTAATATAAATGCCTTCAGGATTTTGTAAAACCTCTACACCGAGAAAATATTTCATCTTTCCCAAATCAGTTATATCAAATTCAAGTTTCATAGAAATTTTGAACTTAACAAACATATTCTCATCATTGCCAGTAAAAATTAGATCATCAACATATAAGCTAACAATCAAAATTTTACCTTTATCTCCTGTTTTTATGAATAAGGTGTGTTCACAGCTGCACCTCTCAAATCCTTCTTTGACAAAATATGCTTCAATCCGGCTATACCATGCACGAGGGGCTTGTTTAAGGCCATACAATGCCTTCTTCAATTTGTATACCTTATGCTCTTCACCTTTCTTCTCATAACCCTGCGGTTGCTCAACAAACACTGCTTCACTTAACTCTCCATGTAGGAAAGCACTTTTGACATCAAGTTGATACACACTCCAACTATTTCGAGCTGCTAAAACAAGTACCATTCGAATAGTATCCCACCTAGCCACAGGCGCAAACACCTCGGTATCATCTATGCCATGCTGCTGTGCATACCCTTTTGCCACCGACTTTGCCTTACACTTGTCAACCTCGCCATTTTCGTTGAGCTTAGTTCTGAAAACCCACTTAACCCCAATCTTCTTCATTCCTTTAGGCAAATCTGTCAACTCCCAAGTCCCATTTTTTCAATTGCTTCTATTTCTACGTCCATTGCAGCTCTCCACTTGGAACTCTGAATAGCTTCTTTAAAGGTAGTCGGATCTGAAGTCAAGGTAAACAGAACCAAATTGTTGTGCACAGCTTCTTCTTCTGAAAATTCTCCTCCACTCACATAATCTTCCATCCAGCACGGTACTCTTCTGTTCCTTCCTTCTGGTGAGCTTTCTTCAGATGTTGGAGAATTCTCTCCAAGTGACTCACTTGAAGATAAGCTAACATCTCCTCCTTCTTCTTCTGCTGCCACATTCTCTTCATATTCTTCTTCACTTTGATCATGTTTATTTTCATTTTCATTATTATCTCCCCACTCAAGGATATCAACTCTTGCTTCTTCATTACTTCTTCCCCAATCCCAGCAGTCATTTTCTTCAAAAATTACATCTCTACTTACAACTATCTTCTTGGACGTTGGATCATAAAGTCTATATGCTTTAGACTCTTCACTCATCCCTAGCAGCACACATTGAAAACTCTTATAATCCAGCTTTTTTCTCTTACTGTCTGACACATGAACATGACCAATGCATCCAAAAACTCGAAAATAATCAACATTGAGTTTGACACCACTCCAAGCCTCTTCAGGAGTCATATCTTTCACAGCCAATGTAGGACTTCTATTGAGCACATGCGCTGTCCAATTTACTGTTTCGGACCAGAAATTCTTTAGAACTTTCTTCTCTGATAACACAATTCTAACCATGTTCATGATTGTCCAATTTTTGCGCTCAGTTACTCCATTTTGTTGGGGAGTATAGGATGCAGTGAGTTGCCTGTTAATACCATTAGCTTTGCAAAAAACATTAAAATCATGAGAGATGAACTCTCCACCCCTATCTGTGAGCAGACAACAAATAAAACCTCCCATCTCTTTCTCAACAAGGTTTTTATAGTTGTTGAAGATAATAAAAGCTTTAGATTTTTCAGCAAGAAAATGTATCCCTATCTTACGACTGTAATCATCAATAAAGCTTATGAAATACCTCTTCATACTATTTAAAACTGGCTTGATGGGTCCGCAGATGTCGGCATGTACCAACTGCAATCTTTGTGATGCTCTCCATAAGCTCTTCTTTGGAATTGCATCCCTGTGTTGCTTTCCTACCATACAATCAGTGCATATTTTAGATGGTGCCTTCAACTTTAGTAACCCTCTCACCATTTGCTTATATTGCAGTGTTCTCAAACCTTTAAAACTTAGATGCCCATATATGTAGTGCCAAAGGTGAGTATTGTTTTCGAGAACTATTTGAAAACAAGTGGGAACTTTCGGCAGAATTCTTGCAAGCAATATGAACATCCTGTTTGTAGACATTGTTGTTTGCATAATAAGCCCTTTCTCAGGATGATAGACTTTACATACTTCATGTTGTATCAAAATAAATATACCTCTCTCTTGCAATTGTCCAATACTTGATAAGTTATTTTTCAACTCAGGTACATAGAAAACTTCAGTGATTACTTGAGGAACTCTAACAATTTGCAACCTAATATTACCTTTTCCCAATATAGCTTTGTTGAATGCTTGTCTGCCTCTTCGTCGAAAAGCTCCATGACCTTGACCGCGTCCTCTTCCACCAATTCTATCATCATAGGTTACTTTTACTGGTTGCTCATCTGCTCTATGCCTGTTCATCCTACTGCCTCCTCTTCCACTAATTCTATCATCGTAGGTCACATTTAATGCTTGCTCATCTGCTCCAGGCTCGTTCATCCGCTGCTCATATACTAGTAGGCTACTCTGCAACTCATCAATGGTTAAAGTGTCTGTGTTATTAGATTCTTCAATTGAACACACAACATAGTCGAATCTTGAGCTCATTGATCTCAAGATCTTTTCAATGATCACCACTTACTACATGTTTTCACCATGAATCTTCATCTTGTTTGCTATGATGAGTGTTCGAGCGAAGTATGCATCAACTCTCTCACCCTCTCTCATCTGTAGAACCTCAAACTCCTTCCGAAGAGCTTGGAGCTGTGCTCTTTTGACTCTTGTGGAACCCTGGTACTTCTGTTTCATAGAGTCCCAAATATGCTTGGTAGTGTCTCTGTTGAGGATCGTCTCCATAATGGTTCGATCAATGGCTTGGAACAAATAATACTTGACCTTCAAGTCTTTCAGCTTCTGATTTGCAATTGATTTTTGTTGTGTTTCAGTGAGCTCCACTCCTTCTGCTGCAGCAGGGATTCCAGTCTCCACCAAACTCCAATACTCCTTTGAATGAAGAAAATTTTCCATAAGCATGGACCAATGATCATAGTGGCCATCAAACTTAGGAATTGCAGGTTGAACGAAATTATTTTCAGTTGCCATACTTCAATTCCTTTTCTTCTCACTCTTTCTCTTCTTAAGAAACTACGGTTTCTTTTCTCTCAAAATTAGGCCTCGTGATGGTGCTCTGATACCACTTGTTGTAAACTCAACTCAGAAACGATATCTTTATTCAACATAAGCAATTAGCTTATATAAGCCTTACAAAGAGATAAATTGAAAAACAAACAATCCATAATTTACGGATCCTAATATCATGGTAAGTGGCTAAAGAAATGGTCAGACTCTACCCACGTGTCCTACTAAAGAATTGGTCAGATCTACCCACATGTCCTAAATAATATGATTTATTAACTGAATAAAATTTTGACAACTTCAACTACAACCCCAACATCATGGAGGAGAGATTTTAAACATTAATAATTAGGGATGTCAATTTTAACTCGGTTCAGTTCGACCTAATTTTGACCTTGATTTTTTGGCCACGGGTCAATCATAGGTTGAGCTAGGCCGAGCATTGGCCAGCCTGACCCAGCCTATGGCCCAACCGAAACGTAAAAAATGACGTTGTTTTTGAATTTTTTTAAAAAATATAATGGGCTAACCAGCCCTTAGTCTAATCGGGCCCAGGCTGCTCCTTGCTTGGCTTAGGCCGGCTTATTGACATGCATATTACAGTAAATTAAGACCATCTTCCTTGAATAAAAAATACGAGATACTTCAGCATTAATGGGAAGAAAACCTCAATAGCTTGTCCTGTACGGTCCTACCTTGTAAATGATCGCTTCAAAACATTAAGGTTTAATTTATCTTTAGGGTCAGTTTTGTCTTTTTTGCGCTCGCAATAATCGTCATCCCCACTCACACGTCGTCGTTTTTGATGATCACTCGATGTAAAGTCCCTCGCTTCCCCAAAGCGAGTGATAGACTTCCACCAATCACAATTGCTGAAAACAACGGCTACAACTGGCTGAAATTTTCCACGCTCTCATAGGGCGCGTGAAGAGGAGTAAAACATCTTCATGTTCATGGCTCCTCAATTATCATTAGATTGTGTAGAGCATGAGTTAGCGATTTTTGAATAAACCGCGAGGGAATTGGAGAGGTTCAATCATCGAAGAATTTTAATCAGCTTCTTTAAAGTTTATTAATACATCCAGCGAAACCCCAATTCTTTATTCCTCCAATCGTTTCCAAGAAAAAAAAGGAAAAATGGGATTGTGGGAAGCTTTTCTCAATTGGCTTCGAAGGTAATCTCAAAGGGATTTTTTTTTCTATTGTGTATGTTATCATTGTTGATTTGATCCCTTTTTTCTTTTGGAAGTTGAAATTAGGTTAATTGTTTTGATGTATTTAATAAAAAAATTATATTCTGTCCAAAAAGATTGAATCTTTTGAGCTGGATTCTTAATGAATGCACGCTGGTAAGTAAGCTTCACTCGGATTAGTGTGGTACAACTGTTTGCTTAATTCCTTTGTTGTTGATATAGTTTGAATTTTCGGTTAATCTGAAGCAATTGGGGGATATTTTCGTTTTAGTTATTAATATAAATTCTATGATTAGTAGTTTGCTTTTGGAATACAAAGTTTTGTTGCTTACCTAGATGACAAGTACTTAGGTTGTTGCTACTTGTTCAACATTTTACCATGAATTTGAATGAGTATTGGAATTATATGGCATTCTAGAATATGGGCAAGCCTAAATGTTTGATGGTGTTTGGGATGAAGGCAATGGCAACAGCCAATGGGAATTAATCATCACGGGGCAATATCAAGTGTTGCCTCAATTGTTTATGATTTATAAACTGATTAGTGAAAGGTTAAGGTTTATAGATTGAAGACTATGCCCTGAAGTGAACTAGTAGTACTTTGGTGACTCGTTGGTATATTGCCCTACATTTGAGTGAATACTTCCTGTGAAACGGTCAGATTTGTGCTAAAGTGAAGACACATTATATGAATGCACGCCTGTTATGAAGCAGAATGTGTAATTGAGGTGTTATATGGTCTCTATTCTTACTCTTCTTTTTTATAATTATAGTCTCTTTTTCAAGCAAGAAATGGAGCTGTCTCTGATAGGACTTCAGAATGCTGGAAAAACATCACTTGTAAATGTTGTTGCAGTAAGTGAAGTTTCTTATGGATCATCTCCTATTTCTTTGTGTACTTTTTGTTTGGTGCTGCTGGTCAATTTATGTTTCTGGTTCTTTCTTCCAGACAGGTGGATATAGTGAGGATATGATCCCAACGGTGAGTCATCTTTATGATAATTCCAGAATATGTTCCTTGCATTATGCTGCCTAGAGCGTTTCATTTTTATAGTCAAAGCTTTTTATTTGTATAACTTTGAACATTATGTTGACTATTTTCTTTTGTTTGCAGGTAGGGTTTAATATGAGGAAGGTAACCAAAGGAAATGTCACAATAAAGCTTTGGGATCTTGGAGGTCAACCAAGGTTTCGCAGTATGTGGGAAAGATACTGTCGTGCAGTTTCAGCCATTGTGTACGGATATGCTTATATACATAACAGTTTTACATTTTACTTTAGTTTTGATCTTTTATATACACAAACTGTGAGAATATATCCCAGGGAAGATGATATGTGGTACTCGTGACTTTAGCCTGAATATCTTTTATGTCATCTTCCTTTTTGTCAAGTTCCCAGTTTGGCTATTGTATTTTGCATTTGTAACATCAAAGCCCCTGATTTTACCGTGGATTATCTTTTGTTACACTTTTCTCATTGCATGAAATTCTCATACTCGTCATTGTAATTCAATCCCATTGATACTGGATACATCACTCACCGTATAAAGCCTTCGATTTTATTGGATATTGTTTAAGGAAACTCTTTATTCTAATAATTCCATTTGTTATTATACCTTCAGCATGCACTACTTATTCCTCCTACAAAGCTTAAGTTCTTGGACCGGGGAATGGTTATTTTAATAGTATTGTGAATCTGTTGACAGAGTCTCTAGTCCTTAGAATTTTGGCTTTTGGTCCATCATGTTTTCCACTGGCAGGCACCCCTTTCCCTACGAAAAAGATATACTTGCTTCATCACTCTTAAATTTGAAAATTTTCACCCAGATGAAACTACATATGACATTTTACTGCATAAAGGCTGTTCAGATGTTAAATGTCTTTATGCTTGTCTTTTACAATCAACTTCTGATTTTCCAAGTTATTGGCTACATAATTACTCCCCATTCTTGAATTTGCAGATATGTTGTAGATGCTGCTGATTACGATAACTTACCTGTGTCAAGAAACGAATTACATGACCTTTTGAGTAAGCCCTCACTGAATGGTATCCCCTTGCTGGTACTTGGGAATAAAATTGACAAACCCGGAGCACTGTCTAAGCAAGAGTTTACAGAACAGATGTAAGTAGCTACTGAAATTTTCCCAAGTCTTTTTGAGTAATGTTGGTGCTCGTGTCATGTCAAAATTTCAATCTTCTGCAACCTTTTTACCACTTGGTGACACCATGAGTTAATTTCCTTGGACTTTGCAGGGCCCTCAAATCCATCACTGATAGAGAAGTTTGTTGTTTCATGATCTCATGCAAGAATTCAACCAACATTGATACAGTTATTGACTGGCTCGTAAAGCATTCAAAGTCAAAAAATTAAGTACGAGATTTTCTAGTCTCGCAGCAGTCACTGTCAGATAACTGGATTTCAGACTGATTGAAGTGGCTTCTGCTGGGTCTAACTGGATATTAATGTCTGACCATGGGGTTATCTTGTCTTTGTGTTCATGTGCGTTGATTTTTGATTTTGGAGGCGCTTTCTATTGCTACTGAGATGGAAACTGGCTTGAGTTATTGTACAGTTATTAATCGATGTGTGATTTATGGGTGTAAACATATTTTTATTCTTCTTTCGAATGAAACAGTGATTTTGATACTGCTGTAGCGACTAGGGTCTTTCATCTAAGCCTTAGCAGTTACTATCTTCTCTCGTCAAATATGTCCACTTTGGGGGGAGATCCTCTGGCCCCTTACTCTGGCCCTATTCTATCCCCCTCTCATCTGAGCCATCCATTCATATGGGATCCACATAAATGGATGGCTCAGATGAGAGGGGGACAGAATAAGACCAGGGGAAGGGGGACAGAGGATTTGGGGCCTTCCACTGTAAGGTTTACTACTCGCAATGACGACATTCATTAGTTTAATATGCTAATAAATTATCTTTTTATTAGATTTAATACTAATAAATAGAATAATTTCTCATTTACCTATAATTCATATTTTTATAAATAATAATAATTTAAATTTATTTATTTTTATCGTTCAATAAATAGAATTGTAAAAATTAAATTATTTTACATACCATCACTTACATAAAATTATAAATAAACATTGTATAAATTAATATAAAATTTGATAAATATTAATTTATCATATGTTATTAATAATTATTACCAAGTTCATTAGATTTAAGTGCTTTATTTAATTTTTCATTTCATCATATAATAATTCTAATAAATAAGAAGATTGATATGTTATAATTATGGATATTTTATTATATATATATATATTCATTTTTATTTATAAATAATTATTTAATAGTGATAATTATTTAGTATTTCAATAGATTAATGAGATAGAAAAATTATTTAATATTTATGTTTAATTTAGCCGACCGACATAAAAAATATAATCAAAATTGATAATAAGTTTAATAGATGTAATAAGATATAGAAAGTTAATTAATACTAACATCAAATTTGTCAACAATACAATAGAAAGAGTTAATCATCATTATAACAAGTCATAAAATAAGAAAAATAAATAAATAATAATTATTAAAGAATTAATTTTAATATTATTTAAATAATAAATATACATTTATTATTAAATAAAATATTTAATATATTATTATATAAAATAAATATATTATTAACTGTTAATAAAATATGATAAATAAATAAAAATAAATTAATAATACAATTTAAATATGAGTATACCATTAATAAAAGTAACGATTTGTATGTATCATAAAACGACTTACGCGCTGATGAAAACTACTTAAAAGGGAAAATCCAAAAGCAGCGCGAGAGATATTCGAGAAGATGCCAAGGACAACCGAAACATGTATTCGTAACACATTCTTCTTGCTTTACTTTTACCAATGGGTCCGTTTGTTTGTCGAGAAAATCGAGGAAAGGGGAAGGGAGAATGATTTTGAAGAGATTTTCTTTTCCTTATCCGCTGTTTTCCCGTCATGCGAACGGAGCATCGTAGCACGGTCATAAAGTTTCTCTCTTTTCTCTCTCTCGATTTACTTGTAGTATTTGGTGGTGTTGTACATCTTTGTTAGATATGACAATCAGCTTCGTCCTGGCGAGGTCTGGTGTTTTTCTTTCGCTTTATTCATGTCTACTTCGAATTTTTCTTTTTTATTGTTTTTGGTTCAAGTTTCAGTAAAGAAATGGCCATGTAAAATCGTTTAACGAGTTTTGGTTATTTGAGCTGAAAGTTAAATCCGGTGCATCCATTGCGTCGCGGACTTGATAGGCTTGAGTGGCTGGGTCGTGTAAGGTTTTGAGTTGAGGAACTATTAGTTATATGCTCCTTTCTTTTATATTTTAATGCCATTTTGGCCGTTGCCAAGATTTTGCAGCTGTGCTATGAATGTAGCAATACATGCAGTACAGTGCCCAAGAATTCTCTGCTCCTTCCGTAATAAACATAGCTGTTTTAGTCCACTTTGGCTGGGTGCTTGATCAGGTGAATGATCTTCTCGTGCACCATTTCTCAGAGTTGAGGGGCTTGAGAGACGTCGCTTTTCTTTAGTTGTTGGACGCATTTGTATGTCTAGATTGAACTCTTAAATTACCTGCTTTTTGCTTCACAATCCCAATGTTTGAAATCCTGGAAGAATTAGTTTTTTGAACTCATGAAAGTTGTAGGTTATTGTTCTTGTGCTTTGGCCAGAAAACAAACGGAATAATTTAACTTCAATGTTGCTAAGGACAAAGAATATGTAGATTTATAATTCGTGTTGTAGTTCTAGCTTTGAATTTTAGCCAGATCATCGACTCACAATTATTTTGACTGAAGCTTTGAAAGACTAGAAATAAGGTTAGGAATTCCGAGAATCTTTCTGGGACCTCTCTCGCCCAAAGTAGAATCATGCTACTAGAGCAAATGCATATCTTGCGTAGTTGGTAAAGATGACTTAGTCCCCAAATTAGTCTCCTGATGTAAAAAGATGATAAGATCACAAGATTTCTAATTTTAGACTTTTGATTAATTCTTAGTGCTGCATTAATGACATATAAGTGGATCTGACTTTTCTTTATTGATCTGCAGTTTGATGGTTTGTTTTTTGTCCATTAATAACCTCATAGATTGTTTGGTTAGCCTTCTAATCATGCAATTTTGAGTTTATGTTTATTGTTGTTAATTATCCATTTGAGACTTGTTATGTTTTTATGAATGTCTTTTACGTAAAATGACTTTGTCACCACTGGATGAACTGATTTAAACAAACTTATGGCTGCCTTTTATCTGTATTTCCGCAGTCATCCACATCAACAGTCACTCCATTTCTAAGTTTTTGAGTTTTTGGTTTGTAGTTCATTGCAGTGACTGAATTTACTCTAAAAATGATTCAAGCGATGTATCCAAGTTAAAACAGGTGGCTTTGAATTGATTTCCAGGGCCATGCAGTTATCCTCGATTTCTGAACAGCTTATTACTCATCACTTCAAACTTTAGAATCTGACTAGTATAAGTTACATGTGCTTATTAAAACTTCCTTTTGATAGCTATGCTGTTGATATTAGGCCAGATCTGGCAATAAAATTTTTTAACTTTTTATGATGAGGATGATTATTTGTCTTAATTTTTTAAAGCAGATGGAATTAGTGTTGATTAACTTGTGACCTTCTATTTGGTAAAATTGCTCTTACAAATCTGTAAAGGGAATCAAATTGCACCTCTATTAGGCATTTTCATGGTACTTGGTTGAAGTTTGTTAATGAAATTGTGCAGGCAAAAAGCTGAAAAAGTGTAATCGTGTTTATTTGTCAAGATCTATAATTGTATCCTCTCCAGTCACATTTGTAACCCCATATTGCTAGTAAAGTTTCTAGAACAGATAAAGGGAAGCACCAAAACGTTAGAGCCTATAGACCTTAATTCTCTGAATGTGACTGTTGACCTCTGACCTATCAAAGTAAGCAGACTAGTTTCTGGAAATTTAATCTTCATGGTTTGTTATGTTTGAATCATGTTAGTACGTCCACAGCTGATAGCTAACACTGCATATTTGCAACTTACAATTCCTTAGACACAGCTGCTGATGTACCTGCCTTCCTTGTAAGATGAATTTTACATGGTGCATTGATTTCTTTCTTATACTGTGGACCAAGGACAGCATAATTCATATTTCTGAGATCCAATGGAAAAGTTGGTTGATATTAGTAGAAGAACACTGTACTATCCAATAATTTGAACACGGATTAGTTAAGTCAACAAGTAGAAAGCAGTTTTGTGAATGTTTCTCGATAGCAATATGTCCTAATTCAGCTGACTGCTTGCACAAACATGCATTTTTGTAGATGTTTGGTGTATGCATTTACATGTTCATGTGTTGTATTTAATTTCTTGTGCATTTTACTGGTTGTGTTTGATGAGGAGGTCTCCCATGAAAGTTTCAGTGACAAGGTTGATTTCAGATTGGTCTTTCTTCCTTTAAATGAAACTAGGCACATGTATGATCCTAGCTTATTCATCTTGAAGTGGATCCCATCTTCATATTTTACTTAACGTGTCACTAGTATAGATTAGAAACCAACCCCCACCAACAATCCCCCGGCTCCACAAAAGAAAGAAGAAAATTCATGCATATCCAGTCTTTAGTGGTATATCAATTTTTAATGGGAGCATCAACTTTTGGTTTGCTCGTTGTTTAGGCTGGTGAGAGATTTCTGCTCATTGCAGTCACTTCCGGGGTTCTTCGCACCTGGATAGTACCAGGATCCTTGTGCCCCGGCTGTTTTTCAAATAAAGCTGCCCACCCGAAGCCCGTCCTATGACCCAAAACTCAAATCAAAATAAGCCTTGCGATGACATGCGGACAGTCCCCATGTAAGGAGTTCGCTATTACGGCAGAAAATTCATGCATATCCAGTCTTTAGTGGTATATCAATTTTTAATGGGAGCATCAACTTTTGGTTGATTTCTGCACATAAAGTATGTCAAACTGTAATCTACTTCGGATAGTACATGCGTCCTTGAATTTACTAAATGTAACTGTGCTCAAGCAAAAAGTGGTATTTTATTTTACTAGAGTTGACTTTTGACCAGATGATAGAATGACAGTTGAAAACGAGAAAAGCAAGGTGGGGCATTCTGAGAATCGAACTCGGGACCTCTCGCTCCCAAAGCGAGAATCATACCACTAGACCAAATGCCCTTTGGTCGGAATTTATGTTGATTAATTTGTTGCCTTGTATTTGCTCAAATTGCTTTTATGGATCTGTAAAGGGGATCATCTTGAACCAACATTAGCTTGTCTTAGGCTTTTGTTTGGTACTTCGATGAATTTTGTCAGTGAGATTGCTTTCAAAAAGCTTAGAAACTGTTCTCATGTTTTTCCTCTAGATCTATACTTTTATCCTTTCCAGTCACATTTCTACCTCATATTACTAGTAAGGTGACTATAACAGATAAAGGAGAGTAGCAAAACGTTGGAGCTATAGGCCCTAATAGCTGGACATGACTAATCATCTCTTGCCTATCAAAATAAGCAGACTATTTTCTGGAAATTGAGTGTTCCTGGTGTGTAATGTTTGAGATCATGTTCGTACCTATTCCTTGCTCGCAAGATGAATTTTGCATGATACATTGATTGTTTTCTCATGTTGTGGATTAAAGACGGCATAATTCATATTTCTGAGATTGATTGGAAAAGTTGGCTGATATTAGGAGAAGAACACTGTACTATCCAAAAATTTGAACAGGGATTAGTTAAGTCAACGAGTAGAAAGGACTTTTTATGAATGTTTCTTGACACCAATATGTCCTAATTCAGTTGACTGCTTGTACAGACATGCATGTTTATAGATGTGTGGTGTATGTGCATTTAAATATCCATGTATTTAATTTTATGTGCATTTGCTGGTTGTATTTGATGAAGAGATCTCTCATGAAAGTTTCAGTTATAAGAAAGGTTGATAGAAGGTGTCATTGGTCTTTCTTCTTCTAAATGAAGCTGGTACATGTATGATTTTATCTTGTTCATCTTGAAGTGGATCCCATCTTCATATTTTATATATAAATTTACTGGTTTAGATCAGAAAACAACACAAGAAGAAACACAAAATCATGCATATCCAGTCTTTATTGGTATATCCATTTTTAATGGGGGCATTGACTTTTGGTCGCATTCTGCACATAAAATATGCCAAAACATAATAATAGGTCCCTGAATTTACTAATGTAATTGCAGTCATGGAAAACATGGTATGTTATTGTACTTGAGTTGAGTGCTGACCAGATGATAAAATGACATTTGCAAAGTATAAAGCAAAGTGGGGCATTCCGAGAATCGAACTCGGGACCTCTTGCTCCCGAAGCGAGAATCATACCACTAGACCAAATGCCCTTTGATTGTAATTAATTTGTTTATTAGTGTATTTGGTCAAATTGATCCTATCAAGCTGTCAGGTTGTCAATCTGCACAACATTTCTGTTAGGAGTAAAGCACACAGAGGGGGAGATTGGATAGTCTATACATGGAGAAACAAAGATAGACAGTAGTGGTAGAGTTATAGTTACATATGAATAGTAGTAGTTAGATATCAATAAACCTTATCTGGTAGTTAGCGGCAAATAGAGAAGTAGAAGAATAAAGAGTTATAAAAAGGAGAGTTTACGAGGGAAGAGAGGAGAGCAGTTAGACAATTATTCTCGGAAGTATTCCTGAGATTGTAAGGGATTGTCCCTTGTTAAGAAGGTTTTCCTTCTTGTTTCTTGAATAATATTGAGTGGCTATTCTAAATCTACTGTGTTCTAAACGCATTAGCCTTCTAAATTAATCGGAACCTAACAATTTCTTATATTAGGCTGTAAATTGCAAGCGAAAACCTTGAAAGGTGTACTCATTTCTTATCCTTTAACTCATGTTTTAAACCTCATACTACTAGTACTAATAAGGTGTGTAGAATAGATAAAGGGAAGTATCAAAACTTTAGAGCTTATTAGGTCTCAATTTATTGAGCTTTATTAAAGATCTGATCTAAATAAGGATAATTCTAGTGTGGAAATTGAATCTTTGTGTCTTGCATTGTCGGATATCATGTAAATATTTCTACTGTCTGTAAGACTGCACACTTAAATAGTTACTCATGATATGTTTTTTTCTTTAACATCAGCAGCTGATATAACTTCTTTGTTAATAAGATAAATGGTTAATGTTTCACGGATTGTTTACTCGTGTAGTGTATCAAAAAGAGGACAACATAAAATCATAGTTCTGAGATCCTACAAAGAAGTCGGTGGATATTAGTACAGGAACATCCGAACATTGAATAGATTTTGTTGAGACCATGAATTGAAAGTGATTTGTAGCAACACATCTTTGTTGCAATATATGATAATTCAGTTGAATGCTTGGACTTTTGTGTGTGGTTGTCTCACTTGTAGATCACAGGTCCGAACATACAGGTATATACATGTGTGCTTATAATTTATAAATGTTGATGTCTTGGCTTTAGTTCATCTGCAATTGACTGTGTTTTTGGTGAAGTGATATCTCTTGTGATTGCCTAAGTGGTCAGAGAGTTTGGTAAAATCGCATATTTTCCCTTCTGTTAAACAGAACACATCCACACTAGGGAGTAGGGACACGCTAAAGAACGGACTCTGATATCCCAGAAAAAGATAATGGAAAGGCCGTGGTATAGATGGACAATATGGATCTGGACTCTTACGCTGCGTTTGGTTACCGTCTCTGGTAGGTGGAGACGGAACAGGACAGAACAGAACAGGACAGGACGGAACAGAAACTGGGGACAGAAAGCTGTTTGGTTGATGGTGGACAAAACAGAGAATCTTGTCTCCGTCTCCAGGACAGATGTGTTTGGTTGTAGGGGAC
>JAOSBP010000205.1:30797189-30807612 GCA_027563825.1 Erythroxylum mucronatum
AATCACATAAAATAAAATAAAATATATTAAATAATAAATACTAATATTTTTATATAATTAATAATAAAATAATAAACTTTCTGCAACAACCGTTTTAATATAAGGGGTATAAAAGTCATTTATTATACATTCCATTCCATTTCATCCATCTTCTAAACAATATTTAACTACATTACATTATAAATCTTTCTATTCTTCTCAAACAACTTTTTACTATATTACATTCCATTCTATTATAAATTATTTTGTTCTTTTCTATTTTATTACATTTCGTTCTATTAATTACCATCCAATCAAACATGAGAAAACTTTCTAACAGTCTATTGTGCTTTCTATATCTCCACGTACGTGCATGGTGAGGTTGACAAGCCACATCACGTGACTAAAAAATTAGTTTGATTGTTTCACTTTCACCATGTTAGTCTGTTAGTGGTCACATTATACATCCTTGCAAGAGGTAGGTCTAACTGAAAAAGTTCACATTACACCTTGAGCCAATTCATAGATTTTTTATTTTTTATGGAATTTGAGCCAATTCATAGATTGCTCAATAATATAAATGCTACTGGTGCAATGACAATTGCAAATGCTTTATTACGGCGAAAAACTCTTTCTCAATCCTCTAGTACTCTACATTTACCAAATTAGTCACTTGCACTGTTTGTGTTAGAACCTAACCGTGATCAAATTACGGGCACAGTAGAAAACAAAATTTTTTACAGATTCTAAGCGGATCTCGATAATTGAATAAACTTGAATAAAATATAAAACGATCTAAAAATTGTACTTTGTTTGCTTTTCTGTTGAAAAATCTTGGAAACTATTTCTGATTGATCAATCACGAGCTGTCCAAGTGTTTAGCTTTTGATGGTATCCACAGAACAATTCTCAAGCTGTTTTTAAGAGGAAGAAGAAAAAAGTGCTAACTTCTGAAAAGATCTTTCCTTTAAATAGAAAAAACATAACAAATTTTTATTAAAATTAAATCTCTTTAAATATAATTAAAATCAAATTATAATTATAATTAATTTAATTTTAATAAAATCAAATATCTCATATTTGATCTCAAAGTTTCTCAAACTTTATAATTAAGTCTAACTTAATTAAATTGAATTTTCTTTCATAAATTGCTCTTTAATGTGTGATTTATTAGGTTCTTAATAAATTGGCAATGATTATAAATTATAATTTTAATATACAATTAGAATTAGATAAATTAAAACTCTTTTTAATTTTTCTTTAATTCTTCAATTAAGTAATTCATAATTATAAATCATGATTGACGTCTAACAACATATCTTGATTACTCAAATATCAGGAATGTCAAAATGATTGAATTAACCTGTCCATGCATGAATATAATGTATAATTTAACCCTTTCGTCATATAATATTTTAATTGGAAAGAGTATGGGTACAATATCTATTCTTATCATCCAATCATGTTCGTTCTTGCTAATTAGTAATTGATTTATAATTAAAATTTGAAAATTCTTTTTCAAATATCAATTCACTCTGATCAGAGAGTTCTATAAATCATTAATAATCAAGAACATTAGAATATTCTCTCTAATTACTTTAGAGTGACGAATCTTATATTGACTTACTTAACTATCTACATACGGTTCATACTCTATCCAATTACTACCAACTGAATTATCCTAGGACAATTCATGAGTAGTATCAAAACACAATAATTCTTACACTAGATACTTTGGTAATCTCAAGTTTGAGAATCAATTATACAACCATTATTATGAGATAATCTATAGACACATAAGTAATATTCCATTCGAAATTCTTATAATCGGGTCAATTCAGTGACTTATTCTCTAATAATTACCCACATTAGTTTAAGTATCTCTATACTTTAATTTATGAGATCAATTATTTTATTCATAAGAAAAAAAACATAATGTGTGCTAGTTTTATCGTTTTAATAATATGAAACTACAAGTAGGAACATTTAGAAATAATACATAAGTGTAAATTGAATTTTATAATTATGATCTCATCATAATTTCAATTACATAGTAATTATTTCAAGAATTTCATCTTTAGTATTAAAACATAAAATATTAATTAAACTAGTATATAAAGATAAATAAAGCCTTTTCCTTAACTCAAAATAGTGTCATACATTTGTATCCAATTGATTGGCAGCAAAAGCATAAACTAACAGTTTGCTTATCTATCCTGTTGCAATATTAACCAAGTACCTCTATCCTAACAAAATTTGGAGAGAAATCAGGATCTTCCTCCAAGTTGGATGCTGACAGCATCCATACTAATCACAGAACTGAGCTAACTGTCTAGTAATCCTAAGCAGCACAACCATTATAAGAAGTGGGCTTAATCTCAGGTACTGAACTAATTTCCTGAATTTGGCTGAGGAGTTTGGTGAATGTATATTTTTATTATGTGGCCTTGGGAGGACCTGAACAAGTCCCTGCACTCCTCCAGATCCGCATCACAAGTCAAAAGGACTGGTTCCTGATCATCATCCAAGTACCTGAGATGAATTCCATTAAGATTGTCTATACTGAAACGTTGAGCTATCTCTCGTTGCAAGTCTTTGAAACCCCAATTTGGTTGCAAGCTTAACCTGATATTTTCGTCTCTGAAAGTGGCTTTAATTTTCAAGGCAACCCCATCCGTTAAAATCTTAACGAAGCCTTTTGACTGAGTTGACAGGGTCTGAATACTTAGATGTTCGTCAACTGGTTTGTGGCTTTGGGATATTGCACGGAATTTCGGCTCCTCCTGGTTTAAGGGATTTAGTTCCGTCTGATTGCAAGTTTTCACTTCCACTGCAACTCCCTCCATCATAGGGTCATTTCCAGTGTTTAAGCCATTGATAGTGCTGTTAAGCTGCTTTGCATCACTGGAACAGCATATAAGTGAAGTAGAGTTCTGACTGCATGAAGAGGAATGTGATCCTGAATCAGCAACCTTGGAGATTACAGAGTCTCCCTCAGGTTTTGTGTCCAACTCATTGAGATTTTCACTCGGCTCGAGTTGAGTAAAGGGGTCGTTCCCAAAAAGATTTGGAGAGTTCAATTCAGGAAATGTTGTATAGAAGGAATCAAGTGGAATAACACCATTACCACCATGGACAGAGTCCAGTAAGATTTGGAGTTTCTTCAAGGAGTGACCAACCTTTTTGATTTTTCGAGAAGGCCAGCGGGTTATACCATGATGCCTGCATATCCTCTTGAGGGTAGTAGGGCCAACTGCAAGTGGCAGAAACAAAATACCTGTTAGTCAGATAGTCTACATTTTTCAGAAGCTGCCTACTTGCAGAAAACTAAATTATGTGAAAAATGTTCAATTTTCCTGTAGACATAGAAACCGAAGCATCCATTGTGGATAGTTTGAATCTTCTGAATTCAATTTGTCTAATAAAATTATTCGTCCAAGTTAAATTGCAAAAAGAGTTTATAAATTTGTTCATCAAAAGAGGCTTCATCTCCCTTCTTAAATCACTGGACTTCTGATAGTAAGCTGAGATGAAATTCTGTGAATCAAGAGTACTAATATAAAGTTCCCTACCACCAAGACTTTCAGCTGCGCTTTTAAGGCTCCCTGCAAAGTATTTTTGAAGAACTTGCAAGCTAATTGTCTTCTCTGGCTTGGTATGTTTCTTCTCCCCTGCTTTTCTACAGCCTAATGAACGATGGCGACCAACAAAATTATCTCCACTTTTGGATCCAAAACTGTGTTCAAATTGTCCAAACTCAGTGAAAACCTGCTTATCATATAAGTCCACCTTATTTTCATCCCAATGAATTGTTACCTTGAACTCTTCTTTGGGTTCCAGTTCTGACGATCCCAACGATACACAGATACCTTCACCCTTCTTTTGGGCCTCCATCATGTAGGTAATCAAGCATGATTGCTCCAGAAATGGTTCTGTCAAGGGACAAGATTTTCTATTTCCATCCTTATCATTTCTTCCTTCTGACACAACATCCATTTGCGAATTGATTTCTTCATTCAGCTCCCTCTCCAAAATGACATGAAAACTCTGGCAAGCCTGTTGTATGATAATAGCCAAGTGATCTACAATCTGCACTTGTTCTTGAATATCTAGACAATTACTTGGCAGGAATAATTCCAAAACATACTCAACTACTCGAGAATGAATGTTTCGTAGCGGAATTGCTACAGCTGCACGCAAATTAAACATCCTAGCATGATGAGAGAGCGGATAGTTTGTTCTGCTGAAGGCACTTATATCACTGTTAAAACATAGATGGTTTGTGGTGAATGCTTTGCCAACAATCCCTTGATTTAGAAAAAGATGTTGCTCGGAGCAAGCTACATAGAATCCCGAATAATCTGTATCAGCTATAAAGCAAGCAGAATTAACGGTGGAAATACAATAACCATACTTGTTGAAAAGCTGTTGCTTTCCACTTTTGCCTTGGCGAACACATGGGGACCATGTGAGAGCTAAAGGCAATTCATGTATTTTGCAGACTCTCTGCAAAATCTGTGGTATATCGGGAACTTGAACTTGGCCTAAATAATCGCCAGACTGTCAAAAGTAAAGCACATATCAGCCACAGATTTCAGATGCCTAATTGTAGAGTTCTCAGTGCACTGCTTACTTACTTCAACACGCAGCCGACAGAAATACAGTGGAGTCTTTAGATCAACAGCCTACAGCAAACAAATTTCTTTATTTAGATGAGGATACTAGTTTGAGTCTTTAGTTCACAGTCCTGTTCAGTAGTATTATGTCCAAAGTATATGGTCAAAGCAGAATAATGTTTTCAAGAAAGCAATAACAACCACAAAGGAGAGGATTGAGGAGATGCAAGGTGAAGTTGTGAACTGAAAAGAATGTGAAGAGTAAATATTTGGAAATAGGCGTGTCAAAATGGTTTTGTAAAATAGAGTTCCCCATCCAGGGAGATATAGAAGCTCATTCTTCGTTGTGGAAGGCAAGCACATTAAGCATGGTTTCAAGTTCCAATGATAATAGAAAGAAAACAAGGAGAGGAAAAAGAAGACCTCAAGAGCCTTGCAAACACTCTCGTGTTCCGGATGATAACTTATCTTTTGAGTGGTTGTGACAATCTCCATAACAGCCAAGCAAATCCCACTTTCCGGCTCTAAAATAGGTATTCCAAGACACCCACTGATGCTATAGAGCTTTGCATAGTCTTTTCGTGGGCACTCTTCATTTCTGAAGAAACGAACATCAGGAGTCCATTCAGGGAACTTCCCTAAGAAAACTCGACCAGGCAAACCAGCTGAGTCTTTTGAATCTTCTTCAACAGGAAAGTTGAAGTTTTCGCAAACATCCCTGTAACTAGCAAGACTCGTGTAATTTGGATTGAGCGAGTAAGGCTGATCGGTTGTGGTAAGCACAATTTTCCCTCTAGTCTCAATTGGGACCCATATCTGAATAAGCACATCAGTGCTTTCCACATATTCTTTCAGGTATCTAATTGCTAGCATCAATCTGTCGTTCACTGAACCAGAAGGCAAAATCCAGCAACTTCCACCGTTGCCACTAACTTCCAGTGGGAATCCATCAGACTCCATTGTTGCTGTAACCTCAATGACATCTTCTTCATTTTCTTGATCAAATTGAAGTACGTTTTCAAGGAAGTTCTCTGTTGCTTCTGGATGGATCTGATTATGTGAATTTAAATACTCATAACTAGACTGCATATACGGCCAAAATTGTGGAGAGTCACCGGGGAAATCAAATTCCATGCAAGTGTTTGGATATATGCCAAATGACCTGTTAAATCAAATTACAGGAGTTACAATTGATCATAAGAAAGTGAGACACAAAAGGAGAACATGAAGTAAATTGTCTCCTCAAGTAAATTGTCTCCTCAATTACCAAAAGCCGATGTATTTACAGCCAAAAATCAACCATAATTTCGACCATCAATTCTATGATAAAGAAATTGATAGGAAACTATGAATCATCATTCTTGCTTGAAGGGCTCTACAAGGTCATAACGACCAATATCAAGCGATGGATCTTCTTAAGCACGGTCTGACGTGAGTTGTAACCAAAACAATAAACACGTACAAAGAACACCAAAACCATTGCGTCAAAATACGAAAAGGGTTTTCATGTGCTAAGCTATACAATGTAACATGAACAAAAGCAACACAACAAATGTTCAGAACAGCTCTTATTTTTCAGTCTAGTGGAATGGATGAACGTCTATGGTCTGAAGGTTTTGAATCTTCCAAGTTACTGATGCTTTTTATTTTCAGATGATCATTTCCATGTTCCAGTATATTACAAAAAAGATACCAGAATTAGCAGAATAAACTCCAATTTCGCATATTAACAAGAGAAAGCAGATCAACGAGAAGGAAATTTGAAGATAATGGTAGTAACTTGCTTACAAACTTTCTGGAGAATCTTTGACTAATATGGAGACCTTTGATAGCTTATCTTCTTTGCTCAAAACGGATAAAGTTTTAAGTTACAGGAGATCACAGAAAGCAAGCAATTTGTGCTCGGGAAAGAAGAGATTTGACACACAAGGAACTACTCTTATCCCAATATGGAACCGAGGTGTAAGCTCCCACTCTTTTTATAATCCAAAGGCGCTGGCATTGGAGGATGTTCTCATCATTGTAAACGTCACAACTCAACCACAGGAAGCTAACCATCGGGTACAAAACATGTTAGAAATAAAAACAACGAAAACGGAAGTTTCCGTTGTCAGTTTTCATTTCTTAATATTTAAACATTAAAGACATCGATCACACTTAAATCATCAATCATACTTAAATTATTTGTACAGATATTGAATATAATAATAACCATATTAATTAATTAAATAAATCACTTATGTTCAGGAGAATTCGTTAAGATATAGAAAGAAAGCTTTAATGATCACAAACTAGTTTCTCTCTCGTAGCTCTTTTTATTATTATTATTATATTAGATATTCCGGCTTAGCCAGACTAATCCTAAGCCCCTACGACCCTACCTAAGAGCCTAGAGGATGTAAATCTGGAATCTCAAGATCCCTCAGGTTCCTACGTAGCCTGTATACTTCTGCGCACAAGGAGTCTTTACATACTTGATTGGTCAATTGATGATTGATCACTGGCTCCTCCCTGCTTAGCATCAGGTTCCCGTCAACCCTCGGGTTCTTTAGTAGCTCCAACTCTCACACTGCCGCTGAAAACGAGGAGTCTGTAATTGATCCGATCAAAGAGCTATGCCCAGGGGGCTAGAGGATCATCAATAGGAATATGCTTATTTTCCCTCCTTTAGCGTGACTCGAACTCAAGACCTCCTTTAGTGGAGAGTCTTAAGTGAGGAATCTGAACCAATTGGTCCACCCCTCTTTTTGTATGATAGCTTGATGGATAGTCCAATACACAAATGCCTACATTCTATATTTGCTTTGTCTATACTTAATTATGATAGAGAGAGGAATTGTTTATATACAGTTTCCTGTTAATATTAAATCTTGTACGTCCATCAAGTACTAAATTAACATTCGAGATTTAATATACTATTAAATTAAGAAAAACCCTAAACCAAGTTTAACATGAGTCTATAGAAAATATGGGTCATAACATCAGGCCATATATTCTTACATTCTCCTACTAGGCCGAATGTTTCATCATTACATTTAATAGTATAACATAAGGCTAGAAAAATTAAAATTTATAAACCGTTAACATTACAATCACCTCAACACAACAAATCACATAATGCGGGTTATGACGGTCATACACAATACAATCATATGCTCCCTTCCGTATACTACTACATTAAAACTTATTATGTTTAGGTTCACAAGTTATATATAAACAACATACAGTCCACATACTTATTATGAAAATACATACAAATTTCTTATTCAAGCAATTATATATACATAAACATAACGAATAAGAAATATAAAATTTAGAAACATATTATTATTAAGCTCATAAGTGCTAAAACTTCATCATCAAATATTATTAATAATCATCAATACAACCAAGGCCCATCATAAGCATATGTTCTTTGAATGTCTTTGGTTGTAAACCCTTAGTTAGAGGATTTGCTACTGTGAGATCCGTTCTAATATGTTCTATGTGCACTTTTGTTTTTGAATTTCCTCTTTAACAACAAAATACTTTAATTCTATGTGTTTTGCACGTCTGGAGTGCTTGTCATTTTTAGAGAAGAAAACTGCTATAGAATTATCACAATAAATTGTCAGTGGCTTGCTTACTGTGTTGACAACCCCAAGCCTTGAAATAAAGTATCGTAGCCATAATGCATGAATTGTAGCCTCATAACAACTTGCAGATTCTGCTTCCATAGTGGATGAAGCAATAACAAACTGGTTAACACTTTTTCACGAGATTGCTCCTTCAACTAATAGGAACAAATAGCCAAACATTAACTTTTTACTATCAACAAACCCAGAAAAATCTAAATCTGAATATCCAATTACTTCTAAATGATCAGACCTCGTACAAGTGAGCATGTAATCCTTTGTTTCCTGAAGATATCTTAACACTTTCTTTGCAACCTACCAATTAATGATCAATACCAGGATTACTTTGATATCTACCCAGCATCCCTACTGCAAAACTGATGCCGAGTCTAGTACAAGTTTGTAGGTACATCAAACCGCCCACAATAGAAACATATGAGATTGTTTCCATTTCCTTATGTTCCACTTAATTCTTTGGACATTGCATAAGACTAAATTTATCTCCCTTTTGAATAGAGACTACACCTGCTGAGCACCTGCTCATGTTAAATTTCTCAAAAAAAATTTCAATATATGCTTTTTAAGACAATCCTAATAAACCTCCTAATCTCTTACAAAATATTAAAATTTCAATCACATAGGATGTCTCTCCCATATCTTTCATTTCAAAATTCTTAGAAATAAATTCTTTAGTCTTATGCAACAAACCCAAATCATTAGTAATAAGCAAAATGTCATCAACATACAGAACTAGAAATAAAAACTTACTCCCATTGATCTTTCGATAAATACACCGATCGGCAGTAGTTTCCTCAAAACTGAAAGAAGCAATGGTATTATTGAACTTAATATATCATTTCCTAGAAGCTTGTTTAAGTCCAATATTGCTTTTTTTTAATTGACACACCATACTTTCTTTACCTTCAATGGAAAAACCTTCAGGTTGATCCATACAAACTTCCTCCTTAAGATCCTTATTCAGAAAGGCTATTTTCACATCCATCTAATGTAGTTTTAAATTAAATTTAGCCACTAATGCTAAAATTATTCTCAATGAATCTTTCTTTGAGACAGGTGAAAAATTCTTTTTATAATCAATGTTATCTTTCTGAGTGTAACCCGTGGCATCAAGTCTAGCTTTATATCTTTCAACATTGCCATTCGAGTCACGTTTGGTCTTAAAGACTCATTTACAACCAACTTGTTTAGAATCTTCTAGCAAGTCTACAAGATCTCAGACATTGTTTTGAGCCATTGATTTCAACTCTTCTTTTAAACAACAATCCATCTTTCAGACTTATCATTACCTATGGCTTGTGAAAACGAAATAAGGTCATTACCAATGTCATAATCATAATCAGACTCTTGCAAATAAACCACATAATCATCATAAATAGTTGACCTTCTAACCTTTACAGGTTTATTTAAAGTTATACCAACTAGTTTAGATGCATGAGCTAGTGGTAAGTTAGGTTCTTCATGGGGTGCTTCTTCATTATCCAAATGTTGTTCTTGATTATTTTGATGTTCCAAGGTAAGAACAACATTTGTTATAGTTATGGGTCTAAGAACATTTATGGGTAATGGGACATCAACCCTTATTTCATTAATATCCACAACTTGATTTTTAGCACTCCCACTAACCTCACCATTCTTTAAAAATTTGGCATTGGCTTTTTCAACAATTCTAGAACTATGGTTCAGACAATAAAACTTGTACCTTTTGGATTTCTCTGGGTAACGAATAAAGTAACTACTAACTGTTCGACAATCAAATTTTCTTTCATGTGGATTATAGATACGTACTTCTGCTAGATAACTCCAAATATACAGGTGCCTTAAACTAGGTTTCCTTTTAGTCCATAACTCAAAAGGAGTTTTAGGAACTGCCTTACTAGGAACCTTATTTAATAGATACATAACAATTTTAAGTGCATTCATCCACAAACTTTTGGATAATAAGGAATTACTCATTATACTTCTAACCATATCCATTAATGTTCTATTTCGCCTTTCTGCCACACTGTTTTGTTACGGTGTGCATGGTGTAGTGTACTGTGCATATATGTCATGACTTTCGAGGAACTTGGCAAACATATTAAGCCAAGAAGACTTCACTTCTATTAATTTTGGTGATAATCAAATAATAATAATCTTAGAAATGTATGAACTGTTTTGATAAGTTTGTTAAGTGTGCAGAAAAATGTAAGTAAC
>JAOSBP010000205.1:30826785-30838604 GCA_027563825.1 Erythroxylum mucronatum
TGCATATTTATTTGATCTTCCTCTACTCTTATCTCTAAAATTTGGACCTCTAGATTTGCTCCTCCCTTTGGAACCTGCGACTAGAACTTCTAACTGTGTTGAAGAGGTCGAACTCTGTGATCTCCTTCTTTTCTTTTCATTCAAAATTTCACTTTTTATAGATTCCATGTTAACAACACCGTCAATTGCATAACTGGTGATTGAAATCTTTAAAGTCTCCTATGACTCTAGCAAGGAGGTAAGCATAAAAGGGCAAGCACTTCATTATTGAATTTTATGCCCATTCCTAATAATTGATCCACGATCACCTGAAAATCATTCAAGTGATTTGTCACAAAGGTACCTTTTCGATATTTTATATGTACTAATTTTGTCGGTAAAATAATTTATTATTAATAGTTTTTTAGGCATACAACTCTTCGAGCTTCTTCCACAACGTCCGTGCGTGAGTCTCGTTGCAAATATGATTATACACATTATCTTAAACAAATTGCCGAATAAAACTACATACCTACTCATGCTCAAACGCCCACTCCTCATCCAATTTATTTTTGGGTTTTTGTTGTGGTAAACACCGGTAAATGCATTTCATCTTGTTCTTTCATATGTGGTAGTTGAAGCCATTTAGGCTACTCATCTTGCTTATTTTTGCCTCCATCTTCGATGAAAAATGCTTTGACACAAAACCGAACCTAGATTTGATACCACTTGTTAGGAAAAATTACAAATTAAATCTCACAGGTAAAATAAGCAAGAAAATAACATGCAAAAATTTAACATGGTTCACTTTCTAATTTGGGCTACGTCCACGGGTCAAACTCCGAATAAATCTTCCACTAATGAAAATATTAGGTACATAGATTAAAAAATGATAAAAACAAAATAATGGCGCTCTCGCACAAGGTGTTTCCCAAATTTACTATCCCTAGTGAGGATATTTAATATCCCTAGGATAATATCCTCACTATTTTGTCATTCACCTTTTTTAGAAAAATGTTTCCTAAAAATACCCAAAAATTTACTCTCTCATACAACATAGTCTCTAAAATTCACTCTTGAACTCATCACACATCTCAAACAAGTTTGATATGCATATATTTGTTAAGAGAGAAAGAAGAGAGGGTCTTTTATAAACACTCCACCGTGTGACAGGTTACATGGTCATCTGTTATGTAGCGTTGTCAACTTGTTTTTTACTTTTTTTTTAATACATAAATTTAGAATGACGATATCATGTATGTCAGTATTGTCTTACAAAATGTTCTTAAAATAAGATAAGAACAGAATAATAAGACCAGATAATCTGAACCCGGGACTGACGCCTATTCCTAATCGTGTCCAATGCTTTTCTACTCTTTTTCATCTAACTCTCTAATGTTTGACATATTTAAATTTGAATCGACCTCCGATTTCTTTTATAAAATTGTTGTCAAACTTATGAATTTCGTAATACTACGTTGTGTTTGGTTGGTGTACAGTAGAAATATCAAGAATTGCAATTTCCATAATATTACAAAAAATATATTCATTGTTTTATTTATGTATATTAAATTAATCTTAAGCTAACTTCTGTACGAAAAGAAAACAAGTTCGTTGGAATTTACATGAAGGGCACTTGAAATGACCGAATATAATGATTCATAAATTATTATCTGACAATAACGTTACTGGCAATCCCTGTGTCATGTTGGTGTTGATGCGTAATCTACATCTAGCATGTCATAGGATCGAGGGCCGGTAGAGAGGAAAGGTAGCGAAGAGATGAAGCAAATTAAAAAATAAGAGGTATTCCAAAATACCTTCATTTTTTACCTTGAAATGGTATGTCTATGCCTTATTTTGCTTTAAGTTGTCATGAGAGCCTGGACAACAGTTTTATTGTTTCAACAACACTTGCCTATTTACAAAAATTTGAAATTGCTACTCTATAACAAGTTATGGAGCTTTCTTCATCAAATTGCAAAGGCCAAACTAAGCTTAAACCTGGAGGAAAAACAGTCCGCTACTAGCTAATTGATCAATCAACTTATATACAACCAAATGGCTTTTCACGTTATTGCAAGCCATAACTTATGTATGGAGATACCCTTTCTCCTCCAAATAAAATACAACTTTTTGGGCCATCTCAAATGGGGATGCACAATCTCCTACATTGCATTTCAGTACAATCTGCAAAAACAACAGCAAACAGAACAGCAATTAGTTGACCCCTTAGAATCCAAGAACTCAAAATTCTATCAAATGGAAGATCAACATCGTCATCAGCCATCAAACAGTAAGTTCAAGAAAGATCCATTGCATAAACCTAGCCCCCAGATGTCTATGCTTCTACATAGCAAATTCATTTCCAATGATTAAGGTCATTTTCAATGAAAATAAATGCTCCAAGCGTCCAATGTTGGCAATTTGCCTGGTATTTAGCATTTGCTTCAGGAGTCAAAAATAGGACCAGACTAGATCCCATGAGAAGTTGAGAACTGCCATTTCAACGTTTGATGTCAGCTAGACATCATTTTCCTTCTATTATCCTACTTTACCTCACTATCTAAAGGTGGCTCATACGGGTCATCAATGCCGGTAAAGCCTGCAACCGAAAAGGACCATAGGAAATCAAGACAACTAACAACACAGTGGTAGGAACTGGAAAGGCACAACTAAAATCAAGGGAAACCAAAGAAAAATTTAACCGACAAGAAACGGATTCATTTGATTAAAAGAATTGGTGTTCATGATTTGCAAAATCTACCTTGAATTTTCCCCTCACGTGCAAGCTTATACAGTCCCTTTGGATCTCTGGCCTCACACACTCCAAGTGGAACATCCATGAAGACCTTTGACATGTAAACCCAATCAAGTCAACAAAAACTACCAAAACATATGTCAACTTGATGTTGGACACCCAATTAATTAAAAGTAAGTCAAATATCCAAAACGCACCAACCAAAAAAAATTGTTGCAGCTTTAGTTAGAATTTTCTGCAAACAAATCATAATCTGCAGAAGCACCAACCTCAATGAAATCTCCCTTTGGTAACATTGCACGGCATGCTTCCCTATCTCGTTGGAAAGGAGAAATAAGGCATGCAATGCATATAACTCCAGCATCAGCAAATAGTTTTGCCACCTCTCCTGTGAATATATGAGGAAAGTGAATAAGAAAATTTGCAAAAAGCCCTTTATAGTCGAGAGAGTCAACAATCCATAATATGGAATATACTAGGCAATTACAGCATTGACAATAAATTGTCAACAGATGATTTCAAGCCTTGGCAGTAACTAATTGCAATACCTACCAACTCTTCGTATATTCTCTGCACGATCTTCTGCTTTAAAACTAAGATCACGATTTAGGCCATGTCTCACATTATCTCCGTCAAGAATATAAGACAATTTTCCTCTTAGGTAAAGCGTTTGACTCAAGGCACATGCCACAGTGCTCTTTCCTACAAATTTTAGTAAAGGTAACTGTTAGACATGTAAACAAAACATGGAAAAGAGATGCATTCTTCTTTTCTCTTCCAACTAAGTTTCATGCAAACTCACGGAAAATAGAAGAGTCACAAACCTGAACCGCTGAGACCCGTTATCCATATGACACAACCCTTTTGATTGAGCAAGTTCTGCCTTTCAGATTTTCCAACTGAGCACTCATGCCACTTTATATTTGTTGAATTCCCAACTATAGACAATGGGCTACGCTTGCCATTTGTTCCTATCCCACCAAAAGGGAGAGCAAATAAACATGACAATCTTAATAAAGTCCATTTCTCATGAACTAATATACCCTCTTTAAGATTGGAAAAAACAAATCCAGAATTGCCATAAACAATAAAAGAACAGGCAACTACCTTGAATCCCATTGATCAACTTCGCGTCCGAGAACGACCCGTTAGAACCAACAGTCTCGACCTCTCCATTTACCTCCGGTCCCATCATACGTGACGGCGACCCTTCCATGGCTTTAATTCTTAAAAACCCCCTCTGTTTCAAACTAATCACATGATCACCTTCGCTGTTGCTCCCAAGTCCCACTCTCAGCGTCCTAATTCCAGGCAGCGGTTTCAACCCAATCGCATTCATCTTCCCAGAAGCTTAGTAGTCCAATCAATCACTCCAATCAATACTAATAAATGAACAAAATCCAGATTTCAACAGGCCATATATATCAAAAGAAAGAGAGCCAAAGAAAGAGAGAGTCAAAAAGATCAAAACTTTAGTGGCTGAGGCAGAGATTAAAAATGGTAGAATAGACACAAAAATATCATATTGAAGAAGAGAAATAGACAAACACAAAGAGAGTGATTAGCGGATAGTTAAAATGGCCGTTAAATTAGTTTCTGATTCGTCAAAATAAGGAGTGGGGTAATGTTATTGGCTGATTGCTTGGAGGATGGACCCTACCACTAGTTCAGTATCTACAAAGAAATTGCAGGTTTGAGTCGCAAAGAAGATGGATCGTCGGGGATTAAAGACAAGTTCCAGAAAGTAAGTCAATCAAATTTCTTATTTAATTTAATATTATTAAATTTATAATTTATAAATTATTATACATACTAAACAATTTATTTACAATTTATACTAAATATATATATAAAAAAAAGGCTAAGTGTAATTGATGATCTTTTCATATAAAAATGATATTTAGTTATTAAAAAAAATCCCCAAAAAGCAATAATGCAACTTTTAAGGAATTGGGTTTGGTAAGGGTGAGGTGGCCACTAAAAATTCTTGAAAATAATTACGCGACTTTTGGTCATCAATGAATTGTTAGTGTCAGTGATGGCAGCAAGTATGGACATTTTGCCAATTTTTAAAAATTAAAAATTAAAAATAATAATTTTTTAAATTTAAGTTTACACTTATTCAAATTCTGAATTTTCTAAACAAAACAAAATATAAAATAATAAAATTTTAAATTTAAGTCTAGACTTATTCAAAGTCTAACTCTTTAAATAAAATGACATCGTTTTATTTAAAAAAGTTGAGTGTCAAATCAATTTAAGCCTCATTTAGGCCCTATTTAACAATCAACTGATTGTATTAGTCATTAGCTGATTCTATCAACTGTTAACTGACATATTAGCTGATTTGCCCAACGGATTGCATTAGCTATTTGTTAAAGATGTTTGGTAAAATTAACTATTTAGTATCAGTTGTTTATATGTAAAATGACTTATGAACAAATGACTTTAAAAAAATAAAGGTATGAATATTATATATTTTAGTATTTCGTTGAATATTCTTATAAGAATTTAGATTTTAGAAAAGTCATGTTTATCTGTACTGTTTCATCATCTATAAAAAATTTATGCAACTCTTTCTATTTTCATTTTCGTTTAAGGTCAACATCTTATTTCTAACCTATAACTATATAAAACAATTATAAGAACAAACACTATTCCTAAAGCATAGGAATCCTACTTATTAAAAATTGTTGTATATTAGAACGAACAAAAATATGACGCGTGTGATACTTAATTATAACTTAATTAAGAATATAATTTAAACAGCAAAATATTACACAACTTAGCAATATAATTTAAAGGGTACAATTGACTTTTGATAGTTAGAATTTTGGCTGATGGATGAAAACGCTGGCTATCAGTAGTATTTTCATCTTCGGTTGTTTATCTTAAATCAGCCAACGTTTTCTGCTATTCTCCAAACAGCTTTCGTAACGGTTTGAAAAGTCAAACAATTAAAGACAACCAATCAGCTAAAAAAATAATTGATTAGTTGTATACCAAGTAAGACCTTTAACCTATAAATTTTACTCCTTAAAAATATCTTAATTGATTAGTTGCAAACGTGTTTGCGTTTTGCAGATTTTGCTCTTTTTTTATGCCTTTTTTTGTCTCCGTATGCATAGATAATTGGATATAGCTAAAATTCCCCCAATCTTGAAAGATACGGACCCCAACTCAGCACAGTATCTAAGGTTGGACTAGAAAAGTATATGATTATTTAACATCTTGGCCTCTTATCTCTTTCGGTCCATTTGAAACACCAATCATGGAGTAGAAATATCCAAAGTGTTCAAATCAAAAGAGGATGGAGTAGTCTATTAATTAATGAGGTTGAAATTTATGAGAGAGTTAATATTTTTCCTTTGAAGATATTTTAGACGTTAGACATAGGGAAGTGGCAAATGCTATGGTTTATTGGAAGAAGTTTTAACAATAACTGAATTCTTTTTTGTTTTTTGAAATTTATTATGGTTTTCTATTTAGATTAATGTCATGGTTTTCTCAAAATTTTTAAAAGGAACAAAACGTATTTAAAATAAAAAATGGGCTTACCAAAAGGTAAGTTCTTACTAAGTCGGATGGTAGGTTGGAGTCGGGTCATATGACCCATTTCGGACATTCCATACGATATCTCGTATTAATGTACATTTTTTATATACACTTTTGTGCCTTAAAAATCAGCCATTATTATTGTGTTAAGAGACATATCTTTTGGCATTTTTTAAATAATTTTTCCTCCATTTCAAATATTTTATTTATTTACATGACAATTTTACTTTATTTAGATAACTTTTAATGGTATTTTTATTAGTTATCATATATTTAATATAGCATTTGATAATATTAATTTGTTTTTATATTTTGGTATATAGTTGAATATTATGTGCTTATAAACTTACTCTCGTAAGTCTAATCATTCAAATATTTATGTTGATATAATTTTCTCATAGTACTTTTTTTTTTTTGGCTAAAATCTATATAACCAATGAAATTATCATATATCAATGAGTTTATTGTTTGGTAGGATACTTAGATTAGTGAAGAGAATCCATTGAATATTATGAACCAACATAATTTCACTATCTTATTTGATAATCCCTAATAGCAACTAAGAGAATGGTAAATTGGGTATTTATAAATTTTAATTTAAAAGGTCACTAACTTAATATGAAAAGGATCATAATTTGTCAATGATGCAAGTTAAAATAAAATAATACATTATAAGAAAAATCTTAACTAATAAAGGAAAGGATAAAGGGAGAGATGCAAACCAGTTTATAGTGATTCAACAAACAATCCTTACTCACGTCCACTCCCAAGACTCTTATTGGATTTCTAGTATAATTCTTCTTGCAAGGTGAATAATAACTTTTGAGCAAATTTTACTCGAAAAAAGATGAAACTATTATACAATCTTCTTCCAAGGTGAAGAGTAACATCAATGCCATTTAAAATACTCTGAAATGCAACAAACATGAATCCCAATAAAAGTTTACAACTCAAAGTAGCTCACCTTATCACTTTGATAATATTAAAAAGGCTGCTTTACTCAAAATGAGACAACAAATGCTTAAATGACTGAAAAACACTTAGAAACATGTGTAAAAGATACACAAATACTACTTGATGCTAGAACCAATGAGAAAATGTGTATTTATAGGATTTTGGAACTGTATTAGTTGTAAAAGTCAAAAACTAATTATCATAATAATTAATTGCAGAGCACTGGTCAACTAGTAAAGCATATTGGTTTATCAATATGTATTAAATGCACAGATTTGCTAGTAGTTGAGACATCAGTGGACTAGTAGGCATATTAGTCAACTAATATGATAAGTATTGGTTATCAATATGTATTAAATGCTCAGATTCGCTAGTAGTTGAGACATCCGTGGACTAGTAGGCATATTAGTCAACTAATATGATATGTATTGGTAGTTGAGACATTGGTGGACTAGTAAGCATATTAGTCAACTAATATGATATGTATTAGTCGATCAATATATCAACCAATGTTACTACAAACTTTCTATACATTAAAGTTGTCAACTTTAATGTATAGAAAGTCGACCATTAACCCATATAAGTCGACAAATCCTCCTAAAAACATGGATTTAATAATTTTAAATGCTTAAACTCAATTGTTTAATACAATTATGGTTTAAATACTTCCCAAAATGCTTAAATTTGATAACTTTAACTTATATTGGGTAACCATTAACTCATATAGGTCCACTAGTTCTCCCCAAAACATAATTTTAATAACTCCAAAGGGTCAAACTCATTGCATTTATTGCAATTATAATTTAAACACTTCCTAAAATATTTTCTAAAGAGTATTTGAAATATCAAAAGGCCTTTTCTATTAAAACCAGAATCTTCGATGTCTCTTGGTAACAAACTCATTAGTAGTATTTATATTTTGTTACCATCAAAACATTGATTGGGACCTCCCTTAGTTCAAGAATCTCCCATTTTTGACGATGACAAACGATATCAAACAAAAATAATAAGGTTAAACACATAAGTAATTATCTATATCAAGATTCTAAATAGCTTTTCCTTAATTTCATGTATAAGACATAAATCAATATCAAGAACCAAAAAGATTTTAATTTCAAGTGATATCCAAATGATAAGTAAAAGAAATATTCATACATAAAAAATGTACAACAACCATACTCCTCCTGAACCTAACATCATAAAAAATTATTCTCCCCCTTTTTGGAAACATAAAAAGATCAATTAATTGGAGGAGGAAAGTAAGACTCGATCAAGGTGTATAAATCATCAAATTGATATATCGAGATGTCTTGAAAGGAGACAAGTTTGCTTTTCAGTATGGTGAGATGATACTTAATGGTGACCAGACAAGCATCCAGTAAAGACTTGTGATATGGTCGTGAGGTAGTAGTAGCATCATCAAATGCAGGTAGCTTAATAGTGTAACTCAAGAAAGGCCTATTAAGACCATCGTTATATAGGAAAACCTCATATATTGGTAACGAATGTTGAGGTTAAAATTATTTCCGCTGGTATGGTTGATTTATTTGATCATTAACCAATTAGCAACCTATACGATTAAGAGTAGTATAATGAAATAAAGAAATCAAAATTAATCTCATCACCAGTAGAAGGAATGTGAAAATGCTAGAAGATAAGGCTTAGTAATAGAGTATAAGGGATGTTTTGTTTCGTTTTGTTGGATTCATAAAAATGGGCCATATTGAGCAAAAGGAAAAAAAAAACCCAATATGAATACAATTTTTTAACATAAGGAGAGAAATAAAAAGTCATCATAGCCTAGAAAAGTAAAATAACCATCGACATAAATAAAATTATACTAAATGAGGAGATGATGAAAATGGAAAATAGTATTGAGACCACAAACATCATAGGTTTTCTAGTGATCTCCGCATGGTTACCTTACCTAAAGATGACCCAGGCACAAAATAAGACTGGATAGTCTATTGAGTACAACAACTATAACATGTAAGATTTTCAGGATGGGGAAGCTTAAGATCTCATTTATGAGATCATAAGAGAGAAGAATATCGATACTATAATTTTTGGAAAAGATGTGATTGTCACCTCAAATCACTTTAGCGTAAAGACTAATATAAAATAACCTAGTAATTTTTGGGCTAATATGAAATATTTTTATAATAAGGGATTCTTACCCTTGATCAATAAATAATTGTACAAGACCATATGCTTTGAATTGCACTAAACTAGTAGGAGAGATAACACAGTTTTCATATAACTCTCTAGAAATATAATCATGAAACTAATTAGAGATAATATTAAAATACTCGTCCTCATTAGAAGGAGGAGGCATAGGAGGTGAGGAGTTGGGGATCTCCCTTGAGTCCTCCAAATCCTAGAAGATGTGCAGGTACCTCTACTTCGAGTGAGTATCCTGTACACATGATTATGGTTCCCTTTAGTTATGTCATGAAGATAGAGAAAAGGCACAAGAAAAATTAAAGAAAGTTCAAAAAGAGTATGGGTATATATGGTATATGGTTTCCTGCAGTTAAAAAAAGACTTATATAACTTCAATCCCATCAACTTCAATTTTGCAACCATTGCAATAAAAAGGGAGCAATCTCAAAGTATAATCCAAGATATACTAGGAAATATATAAAAAACGATCAAAATTAAGAAATGCAAAATATGAAAAATGGTGAGTTTATTTATGAAAGGTGTAAGAACATCATGAAATCAAAATTAAGAGAAGTCAAAGGCTGAATTAATAAATGTGACTAGTATTATGCCCAACTAAAAAAACAAAATCCCAATTATTTTAAGAATGCCTAAGTTGAAAATGCTCAATTGGATTATATAATGATAAGTTGTAACAAAGTTAAATGTAAAAAGAGCCAAAAAAACATGTTTCTAATTGAATTAAGAAAGCATCAATTTCACAAAAAGATGCACATAATTAGGTAATTTAAAAAGTCCCTAACTTTCAAGCGTCAAAAGCTCAAATTTTTTTTAAAATAAAACTAAGCATAATCTAATGTAACTGAGAGTTGAAAAACTTTAAGACAATTTTATATTTCACTAATGAACCCTCAATTTTAAAAGAATAATCAAGAATATACAAAATGTGAAAATCCTTAATTTGAAATCCCTATATCGCCTAAAAAATCAAATTTGATTCAATTTATTAGCCATATCATGAAATTGGAAGTATAAATAAATGTAAAAACATGTATGTGGCACCAATTAATTGCTAATTTGAAAAAAAAGGAGTAAAGATTGCTGAAAACCACCAAAGATTAGGGGTTACCCTAAGAGTTGTTGGATGAATTGAAGTTATAAGATTATGTGACTTGGGTGTGTGGATGTATGGAAGCTCATTGATCCTAAGGAAGTTGCATAAAGTTCATCGAAGATGGAGGAGAGACATAGGAGGGGAGTAGGCAACAACATGAAAGAATTAGAAAAACGATGAGGAGCTTCTAGAGAATTTTTTTTATGAGTGATAAAAATAAGAGGAGTTATGTGACAATGAAAGCAACCATATAGCAAGTGGTAGCGATAAGGAGAGCATTTTAGAGAGTTTTGAAAGAGTTTGATGTAAAGGATGATGAAGAGAGGTGGGATGGTTATTTTAATACAAAACTATATTAGTTAAACAAACAGAGTTAGTGGTCAACTAATTAACGTTTTTCAACCAACAATATTGACCAAAATCATAATAAACTCACTAGAATAAAGTATTATGAAAGGAAAGGTTATTTGTGGACCAATAAGAGTAGATGGTCAACTAGTATATACAATTAAACTCAGACCAAACTCACAATAAAAATAATTATTAAGCATAGAGACATTAGTCAATCACTCGAGGATATTAGTTGACTAATATGAATATATGGTCAACCAAACAACTAGAAAACTCACTATAAAGTAAGAGTGGTTGATGTTTGGTTGGCCTCATTGAGGTATTGGTAGACTAGTAAGTCCTAATAACTCCAAAATTAGCCTTAAAACTCAAATTACAACACTAAACAACATATTAAATCATCAAGATAAATAAAAAATCAATAGAATCACTTATGAAAATGAGCTTCCATCAATAATCCCTAATTCTCTTCTAATTATACAAAATCTGTAATTGATTTTGTTATGATTCTTATAAGTGTTCATAATAGTTTGACTTGATCCATTTTGAATCGTTTGAGTAGTACTTTGGAGTACTTTGCTTGATTAAAAAAGATACCCTCCTTGCTTAACGTAGAGTCTAAGAAAGAATTTAAGCTCTCTCATCATGCTCATGACAAATTCCATACTTATATATATGGAAAATTCTTTACACCCATCATGCTCATGTCAAATTCCATACTTATACATATGGAAAATTCTTTACGCATACTCTAATTAGTAGAACCAAAATAATGTCATCAACATAAATTTGACAATTAAAATATCATGCTTGTGTGTTTTAGTAAAGAGTGTAATGCCCAAGTTTGTTGGTTTATACCCTACAACCAATCGCTTTGGTTGTAGTTTAGTGACAAATTATTTAAAGGCATTCTTTATCTTGTACATGTTTAGATGTATATGA
>JAOSBP010000205.1:30838704-30850436 GCA_027563825.1 Erythroxylum mucronatum
TGGAGAGATTCAATTCAATGAGGGAGCTTATGGTGATTGCCGTACATATATGGTGTTAGGGTTAGAAAGAGGGACATGTATTCTCCTCAGGTTGCCGCAACTTCACTTCTTCTTGTTTTTCTGATTTATATCTTCTGCACTTCTCAAGTCATAGTATCGTGGGTTGAGGATTCTGGGGCTGTCGTATCTTGTTTTCTTCTTGCTATTAACGTTTTCTTCATAGTTTCAATTAGGGATTTTCATTATTTTCATTAAAGACTAGTTATGGAGACTGTTTATATTATTATTTCTTTTGATTTTAATTCAAGTAGGAGTACTTTGCTTGATTAAAAAAGATACCTTCCTTGCTTAATGTAGAGTCTAAGAAATAATTTAAGCTCTCCCATCATGCTCATGCAAATTCCATACTTATATATATGGAAAATTCTTTACACCCATCATGCTTATGTCAAATTCCATACTTATACATATGGAAAATTCTTTACACATACTCTAATTAGTAGAATCAAAATAATGTCATCAACATAAATTTGACAATTAAAATATCATGCTTGTGCGTTTTAGTAAAGAGTGTAATGCCCAAGTTATCTTTAGATAAACCATTTTCTAAAAAAATTACACTTAACTTATCATACCAAAATCTATAAGCTTGTTTCAAGCCTTATAGAACCTCTGAAAGTTTATAGACATGTTTAGGTGCATCGTGTTTTTCAAAATTGAAAGGTTGATCAACATAAACTTCTTAAATAAAATCATTTAAAGAGGCACTTTTAACATCCATTTGAAACAATTTGAAATTCATGTAGGAAGCAAATGCAAATGATAGCTTAATAGCTTCTAACCTAGCCACTAGAGCAAAAGTTTTCTCAAAGTCTTTTCCCTCATCTTGATTTTGCCATTTTGCCACCAATTTAGATTTATTTCTCACTATGGTATTCAATTAATCAAATTTGTTTTTAAAAACCCACAAAAGTCCATACCTTATATCTCTCAAATTGGTTCAACTCCTCATTTATAGAAAGAACCTAAATTTCATCACTAAAACCTTCTTCTATAGTCTTAGGTTTAATTTGAGAAATGAAATCAAGATGAGATAAGTCTCGACAATGAGATTTAGTAATTACCCTATGTTGAACATCACCTAGAATTTGATTCGGAGGATGGTTCTTCTTGAATTTCCAATCTCTTAGGAGCTCCGCGTCCTTTTTGTCTCTCTTACTTGATTTGGAAATATACTCATGTGAGGCGTGTTGGTGATTATTTTTGTTCTCTTCAAGGGATAATTTCCTTAGTTCCTTTGACGTACCTACATCATCTTCATTAAGAACTTTCTTGGATATGATAGGGTTAGATTCATCAAAGACAACATGCATAAACTCTTCAATAACAAGACTTCTTATTAAACACCTATATGCTTTTCTATTTAAGAAGTAGCCAAGAAAAATTTCTTTATCTAATTTTGAATCAAACTCTCTTAAATTATCTCTAGTATTAAAAATATATCATTTACACCCCAAAACCTTAACGTAACTAGTTTTTTGCTTCTCCTATGCCAAAGCTTATATGGGGTTTTATCTAAAGTTGGTCTTATATAGACTCTATTTAAAATGTGACATGCGATAGCCATGACTTCCGCCCAAAAATATTCTTAGCTATTTCTTGCAAATTTATATTTATCCTCTCAATAACTCTACTTTGTTGAGGGGACCTTGGAATAGAAACATCGTGAAAGATAACATTCCAAGGAAACCTTTTATTCTCAAACTCCCATATAATGGTATCTTTCACGATGTTTCTATTCCAAGGAAGCCTCTTATTCTCAAACTCCCTAATATGGTCACTTCCAATAGATGCAACAGAGAACTCCTTTTCATTTTTAACCCTATTTATAAATTTAACAAATGCCTTAATGCATTCATCTTTTGCTAATTTGAATTATGAGGAGGTGTGTAATGTTGTGATGGTTTGCTGGGCTCTTTAGGTGAATAGGAATGATGTGGTTTGGTGACATAAAAATAGGAACCCAGGTTCGATTGTAAGGTTGGCAGCTGATGTTTTGCATGCATGGAAGGTGATTCGAGTTTAGCCAAATATTTTTCCTGTAGATGTAACCGAAATCCAAGTTGGCCATGTCCCCTTAAAGACTGGCTCAAGGTTAATGTTGATGCCTCAATTGGAAGTGCTACGGGTTACGTGGGTATTGATTGTGTAGTGAGGGACTCTGGAGCTTCGTTTATTGCTAATCGTGCATGGAGCTATCCAGGTTTTTTTAATGCAAAGGTTGTAGAGGCCATTGCTATGCGTGAAGTGTTGAGTTGGATCAAGGCACAGGGTTGGCAACGAGTGATGTTTGAAACTGATTCTCAACAAGTTTCGCAAGCCATTAGTAGTGACAATTCTGATGATGTTTCTAGTTTTGGTCTAATCATTCATGACTGTAAATCTCTCTTGTCTGAGATTCCAGTCGCTAAGTGTAGTTTTGTCTATAGGTCTGCGAATGTAGCTGCTCATGTTTTGGCTATTGGTAGTCATTCCGATGCAGGCTTAGGAGTGTGGAATAATTTGCCTCCTAGTTTACTTGATGTCTTACTATCTTCTTAATGAAATCCCTTATTTAAATTAAAAAAAATGAGAAGAATATTACATTACTAATTATATTTAGACCCTTAGTTTATTCACCAATTTTAATCAAGCCTATCCATTATAATTGTAATTTTTTAAATAGTGAAACTAATTTATATATTTTTATTTGTATAAAAAAGGGATTAGAGAATTGAATTCATAGAATCATAACTTATGATTTTTTATGCTTTGGAATAAAGTTTTATTATTTTTAGGAGATAATGTTTTAATCGTATTATATACTTATACTTTAAATTTATGAAAATTTTATTCGTTTAATTGCCACATTGAATATAATAATTATGTGTTAAAATCATTTAAATGTTGTATATTTAATGTTCGTTGCTATCATTAGCATGACAATCCGCCCGCGCTGACTTGATTGAGACTTGAAAAAATGATGTCATTTTGTTTCTGTCGGTTGAGTCACGAGTCTATAGCCTGGTCAATCGAGCTCGCGTTGTGGATCGATAATGGGCCAGGCAAATGTCAGGCCCGGGCTAGGATAGCCAGACCATAGCCTAACTTGATCGAGGCATGAAAAAAACGACATCATTTTGTTTCTCTCGATCAAGCCACGAGTCTAAGCTTGCCCGGCTCATTGTCAATCCATAGTTGCTAAGATTTTCGACATAGCAGTAAAAAATGATAATGTCTAAGGCATATCGTCGTTTTGTTGCCCATGCTTGCCCGGCCCATTATCAATCCATAGTTGCCAAGATTTTCGACATATTAGTCAAAAACGATAATGTCTAGGGCACACCGGTCATATAATCCGACGGTTATAATGAAGTAATCTAAATATCTTAGAAGCAAACCCTCTTCTGTCGCATCCGTGTCCTATGACTATGACCCCAACCCCTCTATGTGCCTGCTAGAGTAAGCAGGTAAAAACCCAACAAATCCTGGTTTGCCTACTGCACTACTGCTGCCTCTCTTTAACTCTGCCTCTTGTTCACCTTTAGCCTATAAACATGTTTCGACGAGAACGAGAGAAGGAGCGAGACAGAGATAGAGACAGAGACAGAGACCGGGACAGGGACAGGGACAGGGACAGGGACAGGGACCGAGAAAGAGATAGAGAGCGAGAGCGAGAGCGTCGCGATTCTGATCTCAAGCGACGCCGGTCCGGCTTCGACAGGGAATCCAGGTACGTTGAATTGGGATTTTGGTGGGTTTTGATTTCTCTGCTCAAAGGTGTTTCCTTTCTCTATTTCTGGGTTCTTGAACTTGTGTAGACTAGATACTTCGGAAATGCGTTTCTTTTTTGTATATGAGGAATAGCTATGAGCCATCTGTTTGTTTAAGTGTTGAATTAGATTACGAATTAGACTAGTGTCTGCTGCTTTTCGTCGATTTTCAGCTCTTATCTTACGAACCTGTGTTGATGCAACCTAGAGACTAGGGTATGTGTAATTGCTGTTAGATCAGATAGCTTTATAATTTCTTTCTGGGCTGGGCTGGACTGAATTGTTCTTGGTGGGTCGAGCTAGTTGTGTTCTGTCGTGGGCGTGCTGTTAGACATATGTGTTTAGATTATGTTCTAGTACATTTGATAAATGGTAAGTGCAATTGCATGATGACGATGTCTGAGGTAGTGCTCCTTGATACACGAAGGTCCAGGTATTATGGTACTGGCATATTGAGTAACTGTTTGATGCTATCATATTTATACATACGTTTGCTTTTTCCAGGTTACAAATTAGTCATGGTTTTAATTAGTTTATCAGTAGCTCACATTCAATCATCATTAAAAGATTATTGATTGCTGCCAATTATTACATGGATTATATTCTTCTGTGTGAGATTAGTCCAAAGAGGTCTTGGAGGGATGGAAAACCAGAGATAGAAAGAGTAAGCAAAAGTAATCTGGAAAATGGAGCTAATACTGATCGTGATCAAAAGAACCCACGCCGGCTTCAAGATGCATTACCTCTTGACGCTCCATTAGACCCTGATTTTAAGGTTGATTCTGATCCTGTGACCAAAGAATCTGATAAGACAATAAATGGACAAGTTGAAGGGAGAAAAAAAATTTCTGATCCTGAAGTGCATCGGTCAAGATCTTATTTTCAGGTCCTCGTCTTTGATTTATTTTCTTTATGTTATTCTTATTTACATTTATCACTAGCATAGCTTTTTCGACGAGGGGTAGATTCTGTTAGAACCCTTCAAATATTTTAGTAATCTGGTCCAGTTTTGATATAAATGTAATTCTCAAAATCATGCTCATTTCCTGCAAATGCAGTAGCTCCTTGTTTTCTTCTACAATCAAGCATATCAAATACATTTGAAATCTGCAGCTCTTATCATCAAGGCTTGGGAATAAAGGATGGCTGATTTGCTGATTTGAATGAAATCCCTAGTTGTTCATGGCTTTGGACACACGGGTTTTTTCCATTCTAAATTTTCATGGGATTATTGCATGGAATATGCACCAGTTTATAATTTTGAGAGTAGATGCACAATAACATCATAGAAGAACAAATTCCGTGGCCTTATGTCATTTAGTAAGAGAGATAGGGAGAGAGAATTTCATCTAACCTTAGCAGGCTTCCTTGGTAAGTATTTAGCTACAAGTTTTTTTTCAAAGTCTCCTAAATGAGTTCTCAAGAGAGATCCCTATACACTTCACATGAGCAAGCTAGACCATGATGATGGAAAAATATCTAGGCAAAGTAAATTTGATGCACATTCCAAGATGTTCATTTGTGCTATTAAATGGCAATTTCTTTGTTGATTTTAATTAAATGGTTTTCATTCAGTTTGTGGGAACTTTTTTACTGGGCTGATGTAGCGGGGATTGTTATCTGATCCATGAGTTCAAAGACTCCTTGTATATAACAGTCTTGGGCTTGCCTGTGCATGTCTTTTTAACAGCACAATGAGCGTGGTATGGCCGGGCAAGTTGGTCGAAGCTTAAGCCAGAAAATTACTGGTGAGTTTCTGATTCACTGTGGGATTTTGTGAGTTCTGAATGATTATCTCTACCTTCATCTTATCTGTCAGTGATCAATTTTCAGTTTTTTATCTTTTGTGCATCTGAATCTGCTCGTTGTTGGATTAGCTTAGAGATGTAGTTGTGTTAGGATATCAGTTTGTTGTGTTCTTCCCTGTATTCTCTGATACATTTTATATATAATTAGACCATATTCCTTTTTTATTTTGAAAATGAATTCCTTGCAAATCAGTTTCACCTTTATCCATGCAAGGCTGTTGTGGTTTCTGCTCATGTGTACTTATTCTGGCAGCCATGATTTTGAATGATGAAACACTTGAATGGTGTTGAGTGAATATTAAATCAAATCATAGGTTGAATTTTATCTACAATCCAAGTAACATTTACTTACAGGACTATTGGCTATTGGTGGCCTATTTCCGCACGACTCATTTGAATGTAAACTTTGCTATTTTATTTCTCTGTCATGTTCGTTTGTAAAATATTGATATTTGTGTTCATGAATGTGCATCTTGCTATTCTTGTGTTGAATTTGGATGGAAGTTTTTTTATATATTCCTTGTGAAGCACTATCATTTAATCCCTTCATTTTCCAATTACAGAAGCTAGATCCAGGGATTCAAAGAATGAGCAAGACAGAAGGATCCCAAACAAATCAGTGACTCTTGGTTCAGAGGGAAGAGAGGAGAAATCAGAACCTAAAGGGAATCACAATAGCATCTGGAGCCGTGATGGTTTCCTCAAATTGGAGGCTGAACCTCCATCACCTGTGAGAAAAAGGCCTCCTTTTAGGGAGAAAAAGATCCCAGTAGATAACACCACCAACAGTGACAAAGCGACTGCTACTGCAAGGGTAGTCTATGCGGAGCGCTCTGTGTCTGCCAGCGGAAAGAGGGATGAAAGAGAGTATAACCCTCATCTTTCAGATAGATCTGAAAGGCCAGCTTCTGGAAGTCGAGGTGAAGCGCAAAAGCATAGCCTTCAGCCTAGAGAAAGGCTTAGAGGTGCTGGTGGTGATGGCAATTACAGGGGAAGAGACAGATTCAATGGAAGGCAAGGTTATGGCCCTGGTAGAGCGGAGAAATGGAAACATGATTTGTTTGATGAGGCTAATAAGAGTCCAACCATAAAAAATGAAGATGATCAGATTGCAAAAGTTGAAGCTCTCTTGGCTTCTTAGGAACAGTGTGAACGGTTTTGAGTTTTCATCAATGCCATGAGCTTTTGCTAGGAGCCTGGTAAAAAACACTCAGTTTCTTTTCAATATATTTCCGTTATCTCAAGACATTTTGTGCTTGTCATTGTTGAAATTGGGATTCCTTGCTTATGAAATCTCTCTTTTGTAATGCAACTTGATGGATTTGTTTCACTTATTTGACATCATGAATGTTTTCATTTGCTTCAATGCATATGTGTTATGGTTTGACTATACAAATTGATTAGTATATTTGCTCTGATGGGTTAAGGAGCTTGATTTTTCTGGATTGAGTTTAAGTTGTAAATAAAAAGATAATTAACTTGAATTTATATTCATAAATATTCAAACTTTAGGTTAATTTATAATTGTCATATAATAATTTTTTATTCATATATATAACTATCGCGAAAGAGAATAGAAAAGCATTCTTTTTTTCAAATATAATTTGCTAATACTCCAAAGAATTATTTTAATTGACAACCGTATCATGTCAATGTCATTGTTTATCTCCGAATATAAAAGTAATAACAGGATAACAAATTAGACTGTGTCAAAACTTTTGCGATTTTAGAGTAATTTTTAATTTAACATTTGGATATCCATACGGCAACATGTTAAATGTCCACTGTATCCATATGGCAACATGTTAAATTAAGTGGACATTGTATAGATTGACCTATGATCCAATTTAACTCATGACCCATAACCCATTACCCACTTTCCAAAAATCTAAACCCTAAATTGGCTTTGTGAAATAATTTTTGTTTTCTAAAACTTCCATTTCTTGTGTTTCCTTTGTCCTTTATTGCATGAATTTCATTGGCTCCTAGGGGATGGTTGAGTTAGTGAAGTGGAGGGGTATAGAGCCAAAAAATCCTGTGTTCGATTCCTCCTATTTACGCTCTCTCAATCGAACTTTTCGTACAGGGCTTGCCTAGTGTGAAGTACCCGGTTGGCGTGATTTACAGGTTACTGCGTCAATAAAATCTATGAATTACTAAATAATTAAATGGACCAAAAATAATTGTAGAATAAACTCCCCTATAAAATCGCCAAGCTCCTGCTTTTGTCGTTGAACCGAAGGATTATGAAGAACTAGCCAAGAAAATTTATTCGAAATGCTGTCGACGTTGAGCTTTCCAACGTTTTACTCTCCAACGCCACAATTCTTTCAATGCCAGCTGCCCAGCCTCCCTTGCGCCACCTGCTGTCCCTTGCGTAGATGCTTGTCTACTTTTTATTTCTTCACACAACTGACACAATGTTTCTGCCTCCAACAGCAGCCCTCTAACACGTTAATTCCCAGCTACTTCTTGTATTTTTATTTTTCAGTTTAAAAGCCCTCCAACAAATCACCAACAGCTCCTTTCACGTTATCTCACAGCCAAGCAACACTCACTCCAATAGGCAGCACACCACATAGACAAAGCCAAGCCACTCCCAACCAGCCACGCAACACACACTCACCTCAAGCCTCACACACAAGTCATGCACAGCACCTCCAACGTGAGTTTCTTCACTTGGCCAACTCTCAACTCCTATCACACACAGCCCCCCTTCTATTTTGCTTTTAGTTTTCCAGCCTTACACTCCCATAACTCCAGCTCTTCTCTCACGACACCTGCCCCTTGCACAGCCTATTTTTGTTTAAAACAACTCCCAGACGCAGACCAAACCAACACAAAACAACATTAAATCATCAGCTCACTCACTCCACTCAGCACAAAACTTCACACACTCAACTCACGTCACCTGCTGCTCTAACTTTTGGTCCCAAGCACCAGCTCTCTTCTTCTTTTTTTATGTACATTATTTACTCCAATGCCTACCTCCTTTGGTTGCCAACACCTCCTCCCGTATAAAACAGCAGCAACAGATACATATAGAGACCACAAGCCAAGACCCACATTGTTCTTTTATTTATTTTTTTCTCTCCAAACTCAGCACATTCACACAGCCCTGATCAACTCTCTCTACACTCCACAGTACTCACATTGCACACAAGTCGCACCCACACACAAAGACCTACTCCTCTTTTATTTATTCTCCAAGCTACAAACCAACACTTATCACTTACCTCCATCCAAGCCAAGACAACAACGCCTCCAACTCTTGCTTCTTTTTCTGCTTCAAGCCCCAAGACCATGCCTTACAACAAAGCCCACAACCCACGCCTAAGGCAGCAACCAAGCCACTCCAAGACAGCACATCTCCATTACATGCAAGGCCCCCACCTTCTGCTGTAGCATGGCTATTATTCACGCCCTCCAGTTGTGCTTTGTTCTTATGTGGGTCTGCATTATTTCCTTTTTACCTGCCATTTTGGACTGTTTTTTTCCTTGTGTAGACAGCACCTCATCTCCTCCTTTATCTTTCCAGCTCTACTCTTCTGCTTTATGCGTGGGTTGTTTGCTAGAGCTTTGCTTGATGTGCTATTTAGGTGGGTCTCTCCTTTAGCTCTTTTAATCCTTTTTAAATTTTAATTTTTTTTCAAATACCCTACAACAAAAATTTCAAACAATGTAGCATCAATATGTCCAAAATTTAATTTATCACAATTAAACCAAAACATGACAATTTTTAAAAAAAAACACAGATTAAATATAAGGCATAATAATTCCAATAATAATCAAATAAAGATATAATTACCAATTTTAGTGACAAAACCTCATCCAAAAGATATAAAATTATATTTGAATAAATGAGTTTGTCAAAGATCAACCAAATCAGTATCACGGAAAAGCTGTTGAAATTCATTACCCGAACCATCGTGAATTCTGACTCCGCCCTCCACTTCTGAGGAGTTAAGGCTACAATTAAAATCACTGGCAACTAACCACGGGCAAGTCAGTCCATATTGTAAGTGCTGCAGCTCCATCCAAAGTTCAACTTGTTGGTAGGCAAAATTTGCAGCATAGAGAAGAGTAACCATGTATGGAGCCTTGCCTTTTCTTTACAGCAAAGATGTATGAATTAAGCTCCCATCTTAAGCATTTGAATATCTACTTTCTCAGAATTGTACCAACACAAAATATGACCATTATAATGGTAAGCATGATTGGTGAAAAGGCGCCACTGGGATCCCAAAAAGGATAAACCCTTCCGATCTGCTGGATCTTTTATTTTAGTCTCCAACAGTCCTACCAAAACAGGGTTGTAGGTTGCAATAATCTGTTTCACCATCATCTTTTTGAGGGGATCATTTAGTCCCCTCGTATTCCAAACAAGAATGGACATAATTAAAAAAGGCATTCAGGGGAGATGACCCCTTTATGCTTTTTCTTTTTCGCTTTCTTTTTAGTCACGGTACTCTTACCCTATCTAGATGAATCTGGAGGAATTTCCCCTTCTTCCGGTGCAGGGGCTGAATATGGATCACACGTTGACTCCTCTTCAGTGGGATTAGCGGCTGAAGGAGCTTCCCTACCTGAAGAGGCTATCTCCTGAGCCAACTCTCCTTGCTCCACCTGGTGCGTGACGTCTAATGAATTATGAGCCACCCCATTAGCTTGGTCGACTACCTCGATAGCCATTTGCCTAGTGCATTCCTCCGATGAACTTCCCTTCGGTGAATTCTCTGCTGGTGTACCCCTGGAGGCCTTGGCCAAACCTTCTTCAAGCTCACAAGGCCAAACCTGTCCAGTGCTAGGCTGTGGATGCTTCTCAATGGACTGAATGGTGCCTCGGACTAAATCCTCCGACCAACCTGTCAAAAATTTATGTCCCATCGAAATCCACTTCTTGCTCTCCGCCTGTGGTTTCCAAGGATAGGAGAGTGGAATACTATCACAAATTAACTCACCAGTCGCATCTAAACGTCGAATGGTCACCTTGTCCGGGAGCACGGTATTCTTAGCTACTTCGATACAAGTTTTTATATAACCGATCCTGTCCATGACGGCTGTTTGAGAGTCTAAACAAATTGGCTTACCAATTCCACCGACTAGATGGCTAAGCCCCTCCAATGTCCAATACTCTAAAGGGAGCCTATGAAATTGTACCCAGATTGGTATAACCTCAACAGAGCTTCGATCCAAACTCATACCTTCGCCATTGCTGCAAAAACAGAGGTTGGTTACCGATGTGCCACGACCAAGTTTAAGAATCTCAGTAACATTGGCTTGCGATGAAAACCTGAACAGGAGCAATCCGTCGTCCAGAAGCATAGCCTTTTCAAATCCTTTCTTACTCTACCTAGCTTTAGCCCAGGCATTAACAACTGAAAATGCTAGACGTTTACCCAAAAAAACCAACTAATGCATTGGACCAAGCTTTTGCGCCAGCCCGAAGAAGCTCCACCGAAGGGGCGATAACGCCATTTTGAATCATATGAGGATGGTGTGTAAGCATACCTCGGTGGTACTGGACCGCAACCTTGTCTCGCCTTGTACCGCTGTCCGAGGCCCTCTGAGTCGGGGAAGCAGACGCCAAGACACTAGCAACAAGAGATCGGCGTTGGTCAGGGGAAGGAGCAGAGGTGGGAGCTTCCAGCAACGCTGCCGACTGAGATCCATCTCTGGGAAGCCACGCCGCGGCCGGAGCAGCTACCGGGGAGCCAGAGTGGGAAGAAGGGAGGGGCGAAAACGGGTCGAAAGGAGGCGTCGGGTCACCCATGGTGACGGCTGCCCAACAGGGGAGGGCGAACTCTTGGGAAAAGGATGAAAATCCCAAAAGTTACAGGCTGGAAAAAGTGGGGAGGGCAAAAGCAAGGATGAGCATAAAGGTAAATTCCAAAAAGGGAGCGGGAAAAAGGGTAGAAAGAAGGCAGAGCTTTTTAGATACTTCCTCTTTAGTCCTTTCCTGTTTTCTTTTACCCTCGTTATCAAATCCTTTCCTTTATAGAAGTCATTAGATTTTTCAAATCTCTCGCTTCACGGGCACAATCTGTAGGATCTACTCCTCCAAATTCAGCCAAAAGGGAAGGGGATCAATTCTTTCCAGTAGCTCCAGATT
>JAOSBP010000205.1:30855971-30869790 GCA_027563825.1 Erythroxylum mucronatum
AAATTCAATTCAGTAATATCAGATCAAATTAAAGTGAGACCATCTTAGGTTACTCACAATTGCTCCCTTAAGCCTATGCCTTGATGTTCCAGCGATATCTAGAAGTGATCGCGCTACTTGCTGTTATATACATTAAAACAACTTCACATTATTGTACTGCTTATGTAATTAAGTAAACACATGTATAATTGTATCATGTATCATGCATGTGCAATGACAAATTCCCGGGTATATTTCAATAACAAATTGATGTACTCCAATAGTGCCAAAATTCACACAGTCATTTACTATTTGCACACTCATTCATTATTCTAACTTTTGCTAAAAGCATCCCATTCGGGTCAACTTTACATAATCAATAAGAGCAAGAAAATGATGTATTTCTACAACACTTTCTTTTATAAAACTGTTTCTCTGTGTCTTAAGTTTCTAATTACAGCAAAATCATTCAATTTGGTTCATTATTCTATGAGTTGTGCCCATAATACCACAGACTGTATACATTTGAAAAAATTATAAAATTTATACCAATTTAAAGCTAAGAGCATAAGATACAAATTTGGTGAAGACACCTTAGTCTAATTTGGCTTACATCAATACAGTTTATTCAATAACAACAAGACATGATTTTTGTCCCTGGTAGTGCTACAGCCTAAGCCGAGACTCAATTTCATGCTAATTTTTAAAGTCTTAGAGACAAAGTTAAAATTCTACTTCTCATTAAAGTTGTAGACATATGTCTCAAGTTTAATCTAAATCAAGAATCAACTCATTTGAAAATCTACAGATCAAGATATAATCAAAATACCGAAGCATGTTTAGTAAAAATTCTCCAGTTCACATTCCAGCACATTTCCTCACTTTCATCTTAAATCCATTAATCAAATCTTTCCCGAACGAATTCAGATGGCTCTAAATTTTTATGGAGAGAAAGAACAATGTTTTAGGAGTCTATTTGGTTAAGTTCCAAGTCATTTGGAGATCGGATGATAAAGTTGTGGCTAAAAGAATCACACAGTTCGGTTTTGGAGAAACCATCAGGTGCAACTCCTCTTCTCTTCTCTGTCTCTCTAAAACGCAGTCTTCATCTTCTTCCATTTTTCCAGATTTTCTCACTTCTATCCTATTCAATTAATATAGAAGAAACTTAAACCAACTCTTTTACTTGCATTTCAGCTCATCACAACTCAAACAAATCAAAAATCCAAGATTCAATATAATCATCCGAAAACGCATGTTACTGTTCATGCAAATTCCATACCCTCTGCATGTTTTCTTTTTTCTATCTTACATTCATTTGATACATTTTTCCACTTCTTCTAAACCATTTCTAACTTATATTCTGTAACATTTCTACTCCCATTCCAACTCACCTTACTAAAAAACAACTAAAGATTCAAGATTAAAACATGAACATCAGAACACACTCACATACGGCTGTTCATCAATTTTTCTGCATATATGTTTCTGCATGTCTTTTAATATCCAACAACCTCATTTCATCATATAATTTCATTATTTTCCCTTAACTCTAAAACATCTCAAATGCAAGATCAAATACAACACCCAAAAATAGAACATTACTCGCGGTTTTTCATCACTTATTTCCAGCAAAAACTCACAACAGTAAGAGTAGATAAAGCTTTTGGTGGATGAATCAAACAGAAATAATTAGTGATAAAACCAAATATATGGTCTGGTTTTAGTGATGTATAAGCAAAGCAAGTTTTTGTTTAGTGTTGGTGCATGCGGTGAAGAACAACCGAGAATGAGTTGCATAAAATTTTCCTTACAAAATAAGGTGACTATGTGGGTTGAGGAGATCTTGCCACATTTCACCTTACATGTGAGCCATTTGTCACAATGTAATTGACCTATTATTTCAATATTTTTCTAGTCCAAAAAACCCAAATTTTTAGAAATTTTCTAAAATTTACCAAAAATTCTGAAATAATACTAATAGTCTTCAAATAAAATTTTAACACAAATAAGACACAATTCACATTTTAATCGCATTTAACAATCAATTATATTCGGAAAATGTCAATGAATGCATGTACAATTTTTTTAATGTATCAGAAATAAATATTCCCATGTTTGTGAATATTCAATGATGCATGAGCATGCCATGTACTTCTAATTTCTCACAGTACACTCAATTCACTATTCTAGGGTCTAGCTCCGAACATGGGATGTTACAGGAATTTTGTCCATAGGATAGTAGAACTTGTTTTGACCTCTGATTGCACTTTTCCTAAGTGTCAATATTGAACTAACCGTAAGTGCACGACGTAACTGTAGCTAATACCGACGAGTATGGGTTTATCCTATGAAGACGATGAATACTAGTAGTTATGGTTATCCTATTATCTAAACTATGAATTTGATTGTGATTTTTAAGAAAAAAATAAAACTTAAGCAAGTTAAATAAAACTAGGCAGTAAGATTAAACAAAGAATTAAGAAATCACTTAAGAAATTATCGATATCAACAATTAGTGTCTAGGTTTTGAATCTCCTTACATACCCTTAATTGATTGATCTTTCATTATGCAATTGTTTTATTGATTTATTGGATTGTGAAAATTCCTATGGTATGTTAATAACTCCTCACTCTTGAGTCTAATAACTAATCTTAAGGTTATCAACTGAATTACTTAGGTCATCCTATCTGTAGGGTTGTAATCAACTCCTTCCAATTACAGTAGATCTATTAACACACAAGACTTCTTAATCTCCATGTTATGAAATCAGATTATGCATTAATATTCTAGATCTATTAGAGCATATAATAAACACGTATTGAATCATAATATATCAATCCAAACAATTGCATTAATAAGAAATTAAAACATATTATTGCACAAAACTAAGGTTCATCTAACCTTGACACTAAAAGAGTTTAGTTACACATGATAGAACTCGAAATCAAACATCAACAGAAACAAAAACGAATTGAAAACAATGAGTTCATAATTCTAAATCTCCCTGATTGTCTTTTATTAAACATTCTTATAAGGTGGAGGTTTGATTTTGTATTCCGATGGATCTTTCGATGATTTCTTTGTATTTTTCATTTCTTTGACTTAAAATCACCCCTTCTTAACGATTTTAGCCTTTGTAATTGCCTCCTAGTGTATGCTCTCCCAGTTGTCTTTGAACACGTCCTTTTATAGTAAATTTTAAGGTTTTGAGTGATGCACGGTCTGATACACAATTGTATACTAAACTGTGTATAACCAAGAATACTCAAAATTCATGATTCTGCATGACCTGAGGGATTTTCACGCCTAAATACATGACCTTGTATCCCTTCTATGCTTCAAATCTTCATTTTATGCCACGTTTTTATTCGAATTCTTCTCCTTCAAGTCTATAAAGGCAATTATGGGGAAAATTAAGTCCCAAATATATAATAAAAGCATAAAATATCAAGCAAAAATACATCAAATATGAGGTATAAATATGGTCAAATATGAATCTATCAACATCATATGTAACCTACATAAATAATGTTAAAAAATTATTGTGTTAACTTACACCCAAACTGATAGGGCTATCAGTGAAGCTTGTTGTGATACATCTTTCAGTAAACAAGTTTTTATGTTATATTCTTGTTGGAGGCATGCTTGACAAGTCATTTTCACCCCCTTCCTTGTCAACTTATTACCTATGATAAAATTGTCCCAAATCTCCTTTCTTCTATTGTGCTTTGTCCTACTTGACGTTTTTTAGAGGTGGTAATGGGGGCTCATGTTAAGTTTTAGAACATAAATTCTCTCCTTGAACTAGGTCCATCATATATTGATAAGCATGTACATACTTATCTTTCATAATCCAATTTGATACATATTTTTTAGGATGTTCATTGTTATACTTGATGGCAACAGTGACGTAAGAACATAGGATTCTTGAAACATTCCAACTTTTATAACTACATGTCCTATGTCTCAAGTTCACAACTTGTTTAACTTTTTTTTATTACTTTAAACCCACTAGTACTATTCCTCTCAAGTTCACCACCGATACTTAATTCCTTATTAACTCTAATTTTTTTTAATTCTTGGACTAATCTTATCTATCCACTTGCTTACCATACTTCTATTGTTAACCGATCTCTTCATCAGAAGCACTCTAATTTCCTCAAGCATTTTGATAATGTTCTTCGTCCAAACTTCAATGATACTTTTGTTAAACAGCTCATAATGATTATTATCCACAATATCACACTTCAATGATGAGTTAAAATATGTTTTAAACCAATTTTCCTTTGGAATTTTATTTTAAATCCTTATAATCATCTTTTGACTCCTCTTCTAACTTCATTAAATATTTAAGTCAGGTTCATTAGAAGACTTACATCACCGCCAAAACAGTTTTTAAAATTTGAGTCCTTTATGATCCCTCTTTCTCTAATTAACAAACATGTGTCTTGCACAAAACCTTACTTTAACCCTTAGGAATTGCCTTCAAGTGCCTCCATAAGACCCTGTGTAACATTTAATATACAAAACTAGTAAATAACTAATACGAGAAAATTTATATTATAAAAGAAAATAAAGTTTAGACTAAACTTTTTTCTTATCTAAAATCATTTCATATCCACCTCCATCTTTTAAATCTAAGTCTTTCTACAATGACTCTAAAAACCAATTCCAAGTATCTATTATTTTAGTGTGTACAATAACCTATGCCATAGGTCTAATTATTACTATCTTTTTCCCTTGTTGCCAATATCTCACCTTTTGTAATACCTTTTGAAAAGCAACCATCTAGTCCAGTCAACCTTCTACAACCATCTAAGAACCCCTTTTTATAGTGTTAGAAACACATATATATGCTATCGAATGATGGCTACAAATTATCTCCAAGTCATGGCTATTTAATAACCAATTCAACTCTGCTACCAAGATTTAACCTTAAAAATTCTTCCCTATAATCCCACATCTTACCATATTTTGCTCTAGCAATTCCTTACATTTCCTCTATCACCAACTTCATAACCATATAACAAATTTTATACCCAACATCAACTCGAAATCTTTTTTCACAAATTTCCTCAAGTTTAATAGGAATTCAACGAGTCCTGAGAGGTTATTAAAGTAATTCTTAATAAGCCACTTTGAACCCACACTTTTGTTGTAGAAAACAAGATTGCATGTGTGCTTTTGCTTAGAAACTCTTACTTGTATACATATATGTGAGTAGTTAGTTCATAATACCATTGATGCTTAATTTGAAGATATAAATTTCATAATTAAGAACTATTTAAATCTTTTACCAAGCCAATTGAAATGTACCATTTATTGTACTTACTCACACATTTGGCTCTCAAAAATTGTTCGGCGTTCCTTGTAAATTTAATCTCCCTTCTTTCATTAACAACAAGCTTATGAAGTCCTTCCGTAAATTGGTTAGAATCCTTAAACAACATACCAAGCTCAATCTCAAACTTTTTCTTAAGAGGGTTGAACCTACAAAGTTTTGATTTGTGTCTTAACCTTTCATCCACATCTAAATCACCTTTTTCTTTAAAATTGCAATTTTCATCTAACTCAAAAATAATTTGTCATAATTTAATCTTGTACATCATTCCCATCATTATCATCTTCACCTTTAGCTTCACGTTTTTATGTAGTTTTCCCTTTTCTATATATTGCAGACATTGCTTTCGATTCTTTTTCTTTAGTTGTCTCCTTTTAAAGGAAACAACTAAATTCCTTGACAATTCTAACTCTTCATCATCCAAACCCAAATCAAACTCCTCTATTCTTACATCAACAAATACATCCTCTTATTGCTCAACTAGATCAAATGCATTGTCACTTACATATACATCTCTTTACTCAACATCATTTACAACTTTTTTCTCAACATCAACAACATCATCTACAACTTCTTTCTAAATAAAAAATATTATCTAGAATCCTAGTATTAACCTCAACATCAATATCTACATTTTTTAAAAATGTGGTAAATTAGGTCCATAATCAACATTGATCTCTATCACCTTATATTCTGCAATAAGCTTACATATCTTTATTATATAAGCATCACTCTTTCTCACCTCCATTAACCCATTTTTCAGACTATCACTTGGAACCTTATACATAAACTTATTTACTTTTAGTTCTTTAACATTTTTCATCAGCATTCTTTTAAGGTCCCAATAATAAAAGCCTATCAATTTCAATACCCAACTTTCAATATTTCCACCCATATATTTAACTCCTTTTATTTCATCAAATCAACCAACAATGTTAAAGCCAAATAAAAGAAAAAGACTAGTCCATGGATATCAGACATTATGAGGTGAGGCTCCTGAACCACTAGTGACAAGATGAGTCATAACTCGTCAAAAGTTATATGTATTAAATTTAGGTCTTGAATTAATTTTGACAATTAGATTTATTTATTTATTTTTATTATTATTGAAAAATAACATATCTAAGAATAAGGAGGATAAGATTAAAAGCATAAGAGAGTACATAACATATCCTAACATTGACTTTTAAAACACTTGGGACAGTGTCAAACACAATTATTATAAATATTACAATATTTGGGATAATGTTCATAAAAGTAAATTTTTAAAAATTTTGGTTACTATATTTTATAGATCAAAGAATGTGAAGATTTTTTAATAGGTAGTAGCTATTGTCTTTATACTTTTTGTATAATAACTACTATATATACATTTAATCTTTGTCATATAGATACAAACAAATCTATTGACCATCTTAGAAGCTAATTCTTTTCCCATTAACTTGTTTGAAATCTTAAAATGTTAAGATGTTGTAAGAATTTTAGTATTTGAGTAAATTCATAGGCATTCACTTGCTTTTGCGGTTAGTAGTGTGGCTTTAAATTACATTCCTCATGTAAAATGTTCTGAAGTGTTTTTCCTCAAAACAAGCAACCACTAATTACTACCCCCAAGTAGTACACATTACATGAGCACGGAGGAGATGTTTAATGTTGAAGATATTTTTGGTGCTTTATATGCACAAATGTAATGCCAACATATTTAAGACATTTTGGAGAAGGCATGGAGGATGATTTGACTACATCATTCTTTGTCTAAAGAAGCTTATCTTATTGTGACATCAAAGTCTCTCCAATTAGAAATATTTTAGTCTTTCAATAATTAATGCTTAAGTTTAGAACTAAAATTAGTTAGAAATTTCTAGCTCACATAGAGTCGTACACAAGTTTCATACAATATATTTAATTTCATAATTAATAATATTAATAATCAATAAAATATAAACCAAGCCTTCTACTTTTATATCCATTTATAACAATTTTTTATGGCATTCACAAACAATATAGTGTTCATAATTTTTATTTTCAACTTCAACATTTCCTTTTATTCTTTTAGTTTGTTTTTCTTCTTCTGCACACCAGAGATGATGCTCAAGGCTCTTTCACAAATTGGGGATCAATCTATTAAAAAAAACCCTACAACCTTTATGCTAAAACTAAATAAGTAATGGAAAAAGTTAACAATATTGTCATGATTAAAATGCTAAAAAACCTATAGAACCAGTTAATTAATATATAACCTACCTTATGTCTAGGACAAGAGACAAAGTGTCTTCCAGGATTCCTCTCTATCCATGAAGTCTACATGACACCCATTAACCCATAAAAATAAAATTTTCTTGATCCAATACAGTCGTCAAACTTGTGTCTGTTTTTAACTCATAATACTACAAACGTAAATGTTATAAATAAGTAATATAGGTATTTTGTCTAAGTTAAGATATGTAAAATTTATAATTCTCTTTTCCTCCTCACAACTCTATATATTTTTGTTCGTTAGATAAACTTAACCTACTAAGTTGGTAGAAAAAAGTCAAACTTAAAGTTGCATTAAACTGGAGAAAGCTCACATATAGTGCAGCAAAATGCCAAAGAGACAAATTTTATGTTTAGAAGCTAAAATCAAATTAAGAAATGACGAAAGAGACAAAAATGTGAATTCAGATAAATAAAAGGAAAAGTCCCGTTAAATTTGTAATTATACCCATTAACTCATTATAAAATTATTGAGATTAAGTACAACCTATTAAATTTGTAATGATACCCATTAACTCAGTATAAAATTACTCAGACTAAGTACAAAATTGCTATAACAAACTTTTTCTATAATATTAGTTGATATAAAATTGAGAAGTGAAACAAAATAGGAGAACTACACAAATTTAAACTGAAGAGTGAATCTTTGCATTAACATGAGGGAAAATAAGAGCTTATAAAGATAGAGAAGTCGTAAAGTTTCTGAATAGACATAATGTGAGTAGAGATGCAAAAGTAGAAGGTACTAAATGGGATAACATGAAAGCTATCAATTGGTGAGATAAGTGAATGTATGGGGTTGTAGACAAACTTTTAAAAAAACAGGTGAAAATTCATAAGTTACCAAGCCTATTACAAAACCTCTACTACACTCGAATTAATCAATAGAACTACTAAAATAAAATATTCCATATTATAAAGAAGCCACCAATAGTATCTACTAATGATTAGAAGTGGCAATAAAACAAAAAAAAAACCATAATATCACCAGAAGAATTTAAATGGCAAGACACCAATAAGAACAAGAATAGAGAAAGTAACAAACGACTATGTAGTATCATCATCATTGTAAGATCCCTCTTCTTCCATTATTATCGTCCCCACCTGGAAAAATCACATACAAAAGTAGAACTAAAGCACAAGTTTATCACTGAGGGATAAACATACCTAGTGAGGGAAAGACTTATGCAAGTTTGCCATTAGGGACTAAGGAAACATAGTGAGGGACTAAGGAAACACAATGATAGACCAAGAAAATGTAAAGGGGGACCAAGGAAACACATACAATAAGGGACAAAGGAAATGCATGAAATGGAAGTTTTGGAAGAGAAAAATTATTTCATAAAGTTAAATTAGGTTTAGATTTTGGGAAAATGGGTAATGTGGGTCATATGTTAAGTTAGATTATAGATCAGTCCACATGGTGTCTATGCTTAATTTATTACCACATAGATGCCTAAACATCATTAGAATTTACTTTATTGTCCATATTAACAAAAACTTAACATAATGAACATTTTGACTCAAGTATAATAAGTTTTGAAAGGTTAATCGCTTAATTGAAAAGATTAAAAGGTTTGCCACTAAAATTAAAAAAATCATAAAGTTTATCACTAATGACTTTGTTATCCCAAAAATAATTAAACTAATGATAAGTTAACCAACTAGTGGTTTTAGCATTCAATAGAGAATTGTTTATATTATCTTTATAATTTTCTTATAAGATATTGAATTAATATGCCAAACACTCATAAGAGAAAAGGTGATGGATATTTGTGTTAATTAAATACATGCCTTTAGTATAGTTCTCTAATCAAAATCAACCGGCTTGTTATATTGCCTCTAAATTTGTTACTTAATTAGGGATACATATGCCTACTAAACCCGTAATCATATCATTATAATGTTTTGCATAATATAATTATGAGTTTAATATAATAACATCAAATTGCATCATCTATTCATCACTAATTATAATTTTCTTAATTAAATAATTCTTTAATAATATAGTGGACATAATATAATTTTTGTATAAATTTTCAAGCATTTTGACATTTTTTGTTTAATAGAATTAATTATAATTATTGTCATTATAATTTTACTATTTATTATATAAAATTAATTAGTTATTGTTAATGTTGGAACTATAATAATATAATAAGTTTTGGTCTACAATATAATAATGATTCTCATAAAGAAGAAAATATTAAGTAACATAAAACAAAGTAGTTGTTGCCATTATATGAAAATTTATGACTAAGAAGGTAACAAAAGAGAAAAGCTTAATGTAATTACAGTAAAAAAGAATTTTCTACTTAATTTATAATTTGTACCTCTCATTTACTTTTTCATTTAGAAAAATGTCTAGTAAAAAAGCATAATGATATAAGATAATGTGTTTAGATACTATATGGTACTATTATATTGAAAATATGAAATATGATCATTTATTCAATTGTCTATGGCAATTACTAAGATTACTGTTGCTAATATGCTTCCCGCTGCATTTTTAATTGCATACATTTAAATATGCAATGAGTCTTGATTCTTACTCAACATATCAATCAATTTATATGGTTACTTACAAACTTGATACGACGACTTATGTTGATCAATAAAAAGAATCAATATATGAATAGTTTGTTGAATCTTCTGGTCATCTTGGCTTGACTTTTGATAATTGAAAGAATGAATTATTAAAAAAATGAATATGCATATATTATTTCTCATTTTATTGATAGTAAATCAAAGTTAAGAAAAGATAATTATTTTAAGGCGTTAAAAACCTCCTTTTAAGGGATTGCCATTTACGAAGAAAATAGCTCATTTTAGTTTAATGAAAGGTTGATAAAAGATTTTAATTAATCTCATTAGACAATGTTTCTTATAATAATAATTCGATCAACTTTCTCAATTTTTACCTTATTACTAATTATTCATTATTTTGAATGGATAATTTCTTTTAGGTTCGATGTTCTTGTTATTTTTTCAAATCTTATTGTGCAAGTAGAAATGTTTGATGATTATGTTGCTTATTGGTCCCTGGATGGTATACAAGAGAGGTGAATTATATGTTCACTTTTTTTTCCTCCTATTTGTAAACTAATGAATGAATTGCCTATTATAATAAATAATTATCATAAATCTATATATGATAATCATAAATTAGTCATATTAATAATTGAGGAAATCACAAATCAATTTAAAGTGATTCAGCCAAATAAACCAATGTCACTACTTAAGCTCCACTTGAAAATTCACTTTATTATTCCTTCAATGAGTGAAAAGGAACCTTTGATACAACATCTTCTTTTTCACAACTAAAGAAGAACATTTATCACCGTCTTACTTTGTCATAGGTGAGAGCAACTATTTATAAATCTTGTTCAAGATACCATTATAATGTAAATCCCAAACAATTTTCTCATTGCAACAATTGCATAACCATATAACTCAAAACTTTTCTTTCTTGCTCTTAATTGCAAGTAAAAGCTTAACATATATTATATCATGCATATTTGTACTCTATAGTCTTTCAACAACTTTTAGCAACTCTCTAGTATATTTAAGATCACTCTTACAATTTATTTATGGTTTATCTATACTCAAAACAAATAAAAATAATCATTAAAAATAAAAATTAGTTGTTATAATTGCTAATAATAGTAGCATTTATTGACACATTTGTTAACCAACGTGGCCACAAACTTATGATATACATTATCAAAAGATATTAGTTAACCACATTATCACACTAGTCGACTATTCTATCAAAAATCCCAACATTAGTTACCCAAATCTCCATATTGGTTAACCAAACTTCCTTGAACAAGTTTTACAAAATTTTTGAAGTTCTTTCAAAAATTAAATAACACTCATTTACAAAAACTTGGTTTAATACCATTTCAAAGGTTTCCCAAAAGTATTTTGATGCATCAAAAGGATTTTCTTTAAAACTTTCCCAATTTTTTAAAAGTATGACAAAGTATATGCAATATGCCTTAATTGCAAATAATCATGTTATGATTAAAGTCCTAATTTATTAAAATAACTAAGATAATATTACAAGGAGTGCAATGATTTCTTTAAATCTTGATATGCTTTATTACTCCTTATTCTTGTTTCTTCGCATAAATTAGCTTGAAACTCTCTTAAGTTAGATAAATATGTGCTTCACATTGCTCCTTTTTTTTGTCTTTTAATTTCTTTAGTTGGCTCCTTTACTCAATTTACTTTTCTATTAAACTTGATATTTTATATACTAACTAATATCATCAAGGATTAAAAAATTTTGTCATAATATATTTGTTATTATAAAAATCATGGGTTAGAGCCTCATTTGATCCAACATACTAATGTATGTGTGAGGTGATATTCCACATATATTATGATTGAATGTACTTTACATTATAAGCATATTTTAATTCATTAGGGGCAACTAGAAAATTTTAAAAAAAATTGTTCACTGATGAAAAATGACATAAAGTAAAAGTTGTCCACAAGTTGTTGAAAGTACTCTATGACATCAATTTATTCTTTTCTGGTTCAAAGTATCCAACATCAAAAATTAAAGGTGTATGGAAAATTCAAGAAAATTTTAAAGATGCTACAAAAAACCTCTTACCTATTTATATCTGGTATGATCTATGAGATGCAAAAGAAATTTGACAAGTATTGGGTTACAGTGCTGTCTGTTTTTTTCATGTGCTTGTTATTTTATATCCTCACTATAAATTAACTTATCTTAACTTTTGCTACTATGTACTTTATGATAATTCTGCTCCATATAGTGTTATTGAACAATTGAAGATCTTACTTGAGTGTTAATATATAATAGTACTGGAGTGTGACTTTTTAAAGATTTCCTATTTTGAGTGTGTTGGCTAGAGATCTTTTAGCTATTCTTATTTCTATAGTACTTTTAGGATCTATACTTAGTTTGACTAAAAAATTTGTGAATTTATCTCACGATTAACTTAAACCAAATACAATTGATTTCCTTGTTTCTTTTTAGAGTTGGATAAGTGCAAAAGGACTTGGTTTAGGTAATTTATTTCATGTAAGTAATTATAATTAAATTTATTATATTTTTAAATTACTTATTCTATTTTAATTATTTATTTCGTAAATTAATGATTCTTCAAATGATGATCAAGAGACGATAATATTAAAATATTCTATCTCAGTTAATTAATTTTCAAATAAATATTTTGTTATAAAAATCTTATCATAATAATACAAAATTTAATTTAATTTTCATTATAATTTTATAAGAACTTATATTTTTATTTTAAAACAAGTTTATGATTTTTATTTTAAAAATAATTAAGCATTTTATTTAATTTTAAAGGACTTAGTATTAGATTTATAAATCTAAACAAATAATGAATTAAGTAATAAATATTGATAATTGTTATGAAAAATATGCATCGTATTGAAGTTACAAAGGAAATTGGTAATATTGTCAAAAATCACATGCAATGTTTGTGATGTTACCCTAAAAGTACAATACATTATTTCAAGTTTATGAAAAATTTGTTATTAAATCCATGAGAGAAAAAAAGATCTAATAAAATAAAGAAAAAAATGTATTCAAGACCATTTAATTGTGTTCTTATTTGTTATTTATCTAAATTTTATGTCATTTCATGATATAAATAATGTTACCGTATAATTTATTATTATTATTATTATTAAAAGATGCGAATTTATGGGTTGAATTTAGATTTGAAAAAATTGTAATGAATTAAATTTAGTTTTAAAAATTAGACCCATGTTATCAGCTGCATTGAAGAATTTTCAAGTTTATTTTAGATAGAAATTTTAAATTTCTAAAAGTGTATTGAAAACAAAAAATTTGATTCCAAACTTAAATAAATAAATAATATGATTTGTTTAAGATAGTTGAATACGATGATCAAAAAGTAGATATTCAGAAGAGCCAAATCAAAAACAGTGAAATGCTTGCAATTTTCCTTAACAAAGTCTTAATCTTGCTTAATTGAACTTTTATGCTCATAATTACAGCAATTTGCCAAAAATAACCAAAATATGTATACTTGTTCTTACAATTGGCTCTTAATTTTATTTTATTTTTATGTGAACCTTCTGTTTTTGACCATTTGTTCCTTGTTTGCATACTCATGATTGAAACACAAACTGCACTGAGAACGAGGAACTGAATAGGAACAGATATGTAAAAGAAAAAGGTGATATTTGAACTGCATTAACCAGTTGAT
>JAOSBP010000205.1:30873039-30905670 GCA_027563825.1 Erythroxylum mucronatum
CAACTCCTCTTCTAATCGTACTCGATTTGATGATGTCTCGAAAGTAGAAACATGATTAGATTTTTTTTAGATAGGCCTTTTGATTTGGCATACATAGAATTTTCACCTAGCACTTGGATGCAGATTTGTTCTGCACTCATATGAGGAACATCCTCCGATAAATTTTCTTGTTCTTCTCGCAATTTATTCATTTCAACCTGTTATCCAAAAATCAGAAATTTTGTTCATTTTAAATATAACGATGATACATAATCTAAATGAGGTTGCAGCAAAGAATCTATATCCAATTTTTTGCAAAAGAAATATTGTGAAAAGTCGTAGGAATTGTTCAGTCTGTAATTAACTTTTTCTTATCCTATTTAACCCTAAGCACAAATTCATATTAGGCTATATTTTGACAAATCCAATCACATTCTTTATATGTCCTATTTCCAAATAGAATTTTAATTATCATCCTCTCATTAATTAATAAACATATATAACTAACAAGCAGAAACAAGGGTTGAGGTACTATGTTCTCGTTAGGGTATCTCAACCTTGTATCACTTAATCTGATCCACATATTTATATAGATCTCACATAAATGTGTGGATGAAATTTAATAATACAAGAACTGGTTAACTGTTACAAAAGATCTAATCTCCAAAAACTATTATACAGTAGTAGCTTAATAGTGCGTACTAGGCTAGCTGTCAACATTATCTTATCAGCAATTATTGGATAAATCGGGTCTATTTAGGTTTGTATCTATTCAACAGGTTTTCTTGAATGAGAACATTTTAAATTCAATTATATACGTTTAAATCCTTCATCTATTGTGAACCTACTGTTTCCAACCTTCAATTGAGCTATGCGGGAATGACCCAAAGCACCTATCATAAGGAGAGTGAGGAAAACATAATTCTTTGGAGCAGATAAATAGAAACTCTTTCGAGCGGGTTAGTGGGAAGGTCAATTGATGAATCGATGCATGGACAAGGTACCAAAACGTGATGATGTTGGGAGTTGGAAGCTATATTATCAAATTCGTGTCTCAATCAAAATCTAATATTGTGTTGCTGCTTCTTCCCTTCTTCCGGCTTGCTCTAAGGCACTCCTATCGTACTGGTCCACTTTGGAAATGTAGTAGTCAGTAGGGCCAATTCAATTTTGTGGAAGAAATCTAGTACATGAAAAGTTGGTGGCGAGTTGGAAGCCTGCCAATGACAATTGAAATTCTGAGCAGAATTTCTAAAAACACCTGTTCGTGGACAATCATGCTCAATTGCCGGGGAATTTGTGGAGGTTACAGTCGGAGTACTTGCAGCAGTAGATGGGATATACATTAAGGAACAGAATTTTGCGGTTAGGCGATGGTTTTGTTTATTTATTCAAGATTCGTGATTAAATGTTTTAGGCTAGCAAAAGAATTATGTTTCCTTTTAAGACACGACATTCTATTCGATTTCGCTTTCATTTCATGCATAAGAGGTTTTACTGAAATTTATACATCAAAGCTTAATTGGGTAATAGAAGAACCAGGCGTCGCTGCTTAATATGTAACAACAAATTAACCCTTTTACAATAGACCTGGAAGTACGCATAGTTTTGACCTCATATTATTTTTATTTTATGCGTCTCCTTTGCGCTTATTTATGAATCGAATCGGTGGATCTAACATCAGGTAGTTGGGGATTTTGATATCGTCTCTAATTGTTAACAAGAACGAGACGAGTTGCAGGAAAAAAGATATATACCCAGGTGACAGTGACAATTGAAAGCTTGACGACAGAGGAGGCTGCGATTCAGGAGACATGTGATGAGTCTCCGACACATCGCCAACACGTATTTTGAGCAATAAAGACAAAATCTTTGACAATGACTTGGCTTAAGTGAATAGGCAATTCAGTGTGGCAGGTGTCATGTGTGTATTAACGACGAACAACATCAAAGCAACTGTGGTAAATCTGTGTCCCCTTTTGTTCCACAATTGAGTTTGGGGTCCCCAAATGATAAAACTTGAGACAAATTCTTTCGTTTGATTTCGTAGCACAGTTTGGCGTATGGATTTTGTGAAATTTATTCTCAACACCGTAATTTTACTAATATTTTTCCAAATTCTCCCATTTAATTTTAAGTTATTATATGAACAAATGAAATTATCATATTTAACTTTTTATTTTATGATTTCTTCGAAACTGTCTATAATAACATCTTAGCCTGGAATTCTACATTTTTTTGTGGCGAAAATTAAATCCATTGATGAAAGAATTACAAGGTCAATACACATTAAGCATTTAGAGTTGGAAAACCGAGCTGGGATTTAACACCGACTGTAGAATAATAATTACGAAACTTTTTCCGAAATTAGTTTCTCGAAAATCATGATCAATTTAATTTTATAAAATAATTAACACATAATCATAATAAAGCGTAAATATAAATTCATACCTTATTTCTAAGCTTGATAATGTTCTTGTTGTATCTCTCGAGCTATTTTTGAAACTGATCTATTTCAACTATTGTAGCCATACAAATATCCGGTCTCTAACAATGTCTACAGAATAGATTGAGAGAACTTTGTAACTTTTACAGAGAGGGTTAAGCAAGAAATGTTAGCTTCATTAGAGTTGAAGCCTATTTATAATAGGTTTTAGATGTTTTAGTAATTTAATCAAAATTAAATTCTAATTTCAATTAAACCTTAATTAGAATTACAAATACTTCTAATTAAATACCAATTATGCCCAAATAAGATTCAGTATCTCATATTAATCCTTATTTATTAAATATCTCATATTTAATCGTAAAGTTTCTCAAACTTTACAATCAAGTTCAACTTGATTAAAATAACTTTGTTCTCTTCAATTCATTCTTTATGTGAGACCCAATAAGTTCTCAAATACGTTGCCAATGGTTATTATAACTATAATTAATAATTAGAATTACATAAATTAAAACTCCTTTTATTTATCTTTAATTCAATAATTAAACAATTTATAATCAGAGATCAAGATTGACATCTAGCAACGAATCATGATCACCTAAATATTTAGGAATGTCAAAGTAGTTTTGACTATCCTTTCTATGCATGATTTTTTAGTATAATTCAATTATTTCATCATACAATGTTCAAATTAGAGAGAGCATGAAATTAATGTCTGCTCTCTTATAGTCCAATCATATTAGTTTCTCGCCATTGGCTATCGATTCAATTAATGATATTTTTAAACTATTTACAAAATGTCATTCTATCTTGGCCAAAGATTTCCCAAATCAATACTATTCGAGAACAACGAAACATTCTCCCTAATTACTTTAGGGTGATGAATCCTATCTTGATTACACAACTACCTCCATATAGTTCATGTTATATCCAATGAATACCGATTGGATGACCCCTAATTAAATAGGTCATAAGTAGTATCAAAACATAGCAATTTCTATACAAGATAACTTTAGAGACCTCAAGTTAAAAGATTACTTATGCAATCATTACAATGAGAATTAGGCATAAAGTTGCAGAGCTGGTTTTGCATCACTTACCTTCGATTGGTTAACCACTAGTTACAAAGCTAGTTCTACATCGATTATCTGTAATAGGTTAACTGCTATACATTGGTAGTTACAGAGATGGTTCTGCATCGCTTACCTACTACTAGTTAACCACTAGTTACGAAGCTAGTTTTAAATAGCTTACCTACATTAGGTTAACCGTTATATACTGGTAGTTATGGAGCTAGTTCTATATCGCTTACCCGCACTAGGTTAAGCTTTATACAATTTATTATATATAAAACCTATTAGTGTACCATAAGCTAAAAACTATTTCCTTTTTATCAACCAATAACATCATCTCAAAGTAAACTCAAATCATATAAGATTTAACTTTCAAACTTCAATTCATATATTGCTAAAACATAAACTTATACTAGCAATATTCACTTATAATGCATCATTCACATAAAACTCATAATCAATATTTACTTTATGATAGAATGGAAATCACAATTTAAAATACACTCACAGTTATGCAACTTATCGTCAAACATACTCATGCACTTTATACCTCTCCTTAAAGTGCTTTTCACTTAGGCATTTGTTTCCAAATTAGGAAATAAGTCATTTAAAACTATGTATTCAATTTAACCAAATTCAAGATTAGTATTTAATCATGTGACACGTACACTAATCATATTTCCACTTACTTCTGTAAGCCAACTTATTGTTCTCCATTTCAAAGTCTAACTTCAAAAGTCACTTAAATACCATCTTTTACTGATTCTAACTTATCAATTTCTTCAAAATACTATTTCATGCAATTAATTCACCATAACCATAATCAAACTTCAACAACTCACACCAACAACTACATTTCTTCTTAAAGACAAATTGTCCTCACTACACATATATATGTATATTATCCTTTCAATTTGTTTCCAATTTTCTAATATTATTCACATAAGATTCATGTCAAGTATCATCCAAACATATCATAAACCATTTCAACTTCATACTCTCCACATACACTTCATGTACAAAATTATCCAAATAATAACATAACACTTCTTTTAATAATTCCAATGTCACAAATATACTTAATGACCATCCATAATCACATTCACATGGTCATTACTTTATAACCATACTTTTATACCGAAAATGTCCTTAAGGCTAAACTTAACACATGTTACATTAAACCTTTCCAAATTCAGTTTGAATTTAATTCTTTTTCATTTCTTTACTTCATTAGCATCAAAAGCATGATATGAACCTCATGAAACATCAAAATAGCATTTTTCATCAAATCACATTTAAAAAAGTTTTAGCCATGGTTGATGTTGGCCCCCGAATTCTTTTCTTATTGAATAAGCATGATTTCAATTTATTTTTGAGGTTTTGATTGATTAATCATTTTTGTTTGGAGTTTAATTAGCATGTTAATGATTGGAGGATTTATTGCTTAAATTGATGGAATTAGAAGTATTAAATGGAGAAATTAAGATTAAGTTACAATATAGTATGGTGTAAGTTAAATTGAAGAAGTAAGAATGTATAAGGGCAAAATGGGAAGATCACTTAAGGTTAAAAGGTATAAGGCTTACATGGAAGGGCATAATGGACATTTGATGATTATTAGGAGTGGAAATTAGAAGAAGAAAAATAAAATGAAGAGGGAAAGAAGAGAGTGTCGTGGAAGAGAGGAAGAAAAGAGAGAAAAGCTAGGGTTTTGGGATTCTTGAAGATTTTGAAGAATTTGAAGCATCAACAAGTAAGTATGAGTTTATTCCATCTTGTTTTGGTTAGATGAAACCCAAATATAGCTTAACATGTGTGGGAAATTGTTGATGAATGGTTTATGTAAAGGTTGTATTGTGGGTTAATGATCAAAGATAGATTTTGATGTATTTATCTTGATATTGGGTTGAAATGAGCTTGGAAATGAAGTAGAAGAGATGTTTTAATGTTAAGATAGGTTATATTTGAAAGATGGGAAGTATATAGGTGATGAATATTGGTAAAAGGTCTTCGAAATGAGTTTTTGGGAACATTTGCCGCGGCGAACTGCTGTCCTTGCCTCGGCGAGCATAACTTTTGATGTAGAAGTCCAAATTGAGTGATTTTTGATTTGGTGTAAACTAGAGGCATAAGAATACAAATTGTATGAAGGAATCAAGTCTAAATTCAGTCTCTAAGAATCTAAAATTTTGAACAGAATTTGAGCATAGAATTTTTGTTTTAGCATAAGTTATAGTTCAAATTGTTAAAGTATGACTTTCCGATTTCTACACCAAATTGAATGGAATTTTGGTTATTGTTTAAGGAAATAAAGTGAGGCAAGAGGAGCAAGAGGAAGAAGAGGAAAGACATCCCTAAGCAAGTTTATAAGCAAGGAACTCAAGGTGGGTACACGTTTATAATAAAGTAAATAAGCCACTCATTGTTTTCTTCAAATCAATGAAGTTTAATGTTTTAAATTGCATCATCAATGTTGCCTTCATTGCTTTTTGAATGAATTGTAAAATTGTTATATGTTTGCTACATAAGTTGTGTTGATGATTGATAAAAAGACTTGAAAAAGGATTTCTCTTTAAAGGATACATGTTTATGAAATCATATTTTCATAAATGATTTTTGCAAGGATATTAAGTTTATGAAAAGCAAGTTTTCAAGAAAATGTGACATTTTGGGCAACAAGCTTACAAGATTTTGAAATGTATGTGTTATGTTGGTTTGTGGTAGTCCCTCAAGAATTGTCACGTGTACGTTGACCCAAGTATAGGCTTCTCCTGCCTGCCCGCTAGTGGTATGGAGCTCCCTCAAGGACTCCCTCAAGAATTTACGGCTACACAGGACCATTATATGGGAATGTGTAATACGTCATGAATTTGGACTTACCCAAACCATTCTGATGTGCTTATGTGCTTATGATCTATTAACAAGTTTGATGCATACATGATTTATAATTGCTCATTAATTGATTGAAAATCGAGAATTTTGTGAGATAAGTATTTGATGACATTTACATGTGAAATCACTATGGTTTCGAAAATGTACAATGGCAATGAGTTTTCAAAATAGTTTTGCTTGTTTCTTTATTATAAATATGTTACCTACGAGCTTTAAGCTCACCCCCTCCTATTTCCGTCCCATCTTCAGGTGAGGAGCAAGAGATCGAGTAGTCTAGAGTTACGGCATCACTCCAAAGTTGCATACTTTTGTATTTTGAAGTTAGATTTTTGGGAATTCAATGCTTTAGCCGCATTTCAAGCTTTATTAGTTCAAGAATATTTTGTATTTTTGGATTATGAAGAAAATGATGTATTTGTGGCTTGAAATGCCATTAAAGCTTTGTAAAACTCTGCTTTTGGTTATCAATGAGATATGGTTGATATTGTTTTTATCTTCAAACTTTTGTATTAAATCGTTTCAGCATAAGAATAAGATTTTGGAAGATTGCTTGATTTCATGTTTAACTTTACTTTTGTTTTTAAGTTGTGGGTTTTGTTTATAAGAGGCTTTCGCCGCAATGAGACCATTCTCGAAAGGTTTCGCTGCGGCAATGCCCGCCTTTACTTCCGAAAGATCTTTCTTCTAAATTTTCAACTTCTAAGTCTTTCCTCCACGCTTAAGTTTCATGATTCCGTGTCCGATGTTGGGCTTCGGAAACGGGGTCCAACATATTATGGTATCAAAGCGACTAGATTTAGGTCCAGGTTTGCATTGCATTGTTTTAAATGAATAACTTGCACTGTTTTAAATTGTTTAAAATGATTTGAACTTGTTTTATATGATTTGAATTGTTTTGCATACTTTGAAATTGTTTTGCATAAACTAAAAGTTTTCAATGGTTTTATTTTTGAAGGAGTGAAAATGCCGCCTCGAAAGAGAACCCGAGGAGCTGTGACTCAATCTCACTCTCGCTAGGGGAGCACGGATGAATCCTAAGTCCTGCAAGATGTTGGGACACATTATGCTCTAAATTTTGAAGCGCCCAGTGTGCAGCATGAGGTGCCTCCACCACCTCCTCCTATGTCTCAAACAAATCCCATGGATCTGCGGTTCTTCCAAGCCTTTGCTCAGGCTTTCACGTACTTAATGGGTCAAGGGTCTCGGGTTCCAATGCAAGCTCCAGTGGAGAGAAGTGGGCAGTATGATAAGCTCTGCAAGTATGGGGGGTGGATTTCAGTGGAACTACAAATTCGGAAGAAGCTGAAGCCTGGTTAAAGAGGACCGAGAGGGCCCTAATTCAGATGAAGTGATCAAATGAGGAGAAACTAGATTATGCAGTGAGCTTACTACAGGGGGATGCACTTCTTTGGTGGGAGTCAGTGCCCCATAATCAGGTTGTGCCTCCGGTGCTGACATAGAGAGACTTTGTGGAAGTGTTAAGGAAGAAGTACTTATCGAGGGTTTATATCTAAGAGAAAGCCAGGGAGTTTTTGAACCTCACATAGAGGGACATGAGTGTGAGTGAGCATGAGTTGAAGTTTACCCAGCTTTCCCGATATGCAACCAATATTGTGGCGACTAAGGAAGACAAGTGCTGTAAGTCTGAGGGAGGTCTTCATTTGGGGATCAAGGAGAAAGTCTTGATCCACAATTTCTGTGACTACCAACAATTAGTGGATGCTGCACTCCAGGCTGAAAAACTGGAGAATATAAGAAATGAAGTAAGCATGAAGAGGAAGAACAGGGAGCAGTCTTCTAAGAAAGGAATGAGCGCTCCAATTCCTAAGAGGAGTATAAGGAATTATCACACACAGAGTGAAGTGGGAAGGCAGTGGCTCTACCAGGAGCAAGCAAGCTAAGGGAGTATCAAGGCAAGCCTCTAATGTGGGAAGCACTGGAAGGACAGGAAGGAGTAGATACATAAACCCCCAATGTGAACATTGTGGGAAACTTCACCAAGGAGAGTTCTTTAAGTTACTTGGAGCCTGTTTCCGATGCGGGGAGAAGGGACATATAATCAGGGATTGTCCCTAGGTACCGAGACAAGAGGGGTTGCAGTTTTAAGCCCAGAGGAGAGCAGAAACAGTGAGAACCGGGCTAGTCACTGAGGTAGGCAGTTCTGGAACTGCAAAGAAGGCTATTCCTCCAGGGAGGCCAAGGGGTTAGGCATAGGCAAGGGTGTTTGCCATGTCTAGAGAGGAAGCTGCAGTCACACCTGAGGTTGTCACGGGTATGGATCAGTTATTTGATTCAGCAGTATATGTTTTAATTGATTATGGTTCCACGCATTCTTTTGTTTCTGTAAGCATAGTATTACATGGTGTGAATTCAAAGCCTTTGGATAACTCTTTGATTGTTAGTACTCCTTTAGGGAGGAATGTGATAATAAATTGAGTATATAGGGGTTGTGAGCTGTTCATTGATAGATCTAGACTGGTAGTGGACTTACTACCTCTAGACCTAAAGGGGCTAGATGTTATACTTGGAATGGATATTATGGAGAAATACCATGCAAAGTTGGATTGTGACCTTAAAGAGGTGGAATTTGATCTGGGCAATGGTGAGAAGGTAATTTTAAGAGGAGACAGGAAAACACCATCACCAAGAATTATTTTGGCTTTACTAGCTGACAGAATGATGGGCAAAAGGTGTGAAGCGTTATTGGGGCATGTTGTGGATACCGATGTGAATGAAAGGAAGTTAGAAGATTTTCTGATTGTGATGGAGTTTCCAGATGTGTTCCCAGAAGATTTACCTGGTTTGCCACAGGTGGGGGAAATCGAGTTTGCCATCGACTTAATTCCCAGAACTACACCTATTTGGATACCACCTTATAGAATGGCTCCAACTGAGTTGAGTTGAAAGAACTTAAGGAACAGTTAGAGGAACTGTTAGACAAAGGATATATACGGCCGAGTTCGTCACCTTAGGGAGCACCGGTTTTGTTTATTAAGAAGAAGGATGGAACATGGCGGATGTGTGTTGACTATCGAAGACTCAACAAGGTGACCATTAAAAACAAGTATCCTCTGCCACGAATAGATAATCTGTCTAGCCAACTGCAGGGAGCAAGGGTCTTCTCCAAGATTGATCTCAGGTCAGGCTATCATCAGCTTAGAATCAAGGAGTTTGATGTAAGCAAGACAGCCTTCAGGACTTAGTATGGACATTATAAGTTTTTAGTCATGCTATTTGGATTGACCAATGCTCCAGCTGCTTTTATGGATCTTATGAATAGGGTCTTTAAGGAGTATCTGGATCAATTTGTCATAATGTTTATCGATGACATTCTAGCGTATTCCAAGAGTGAAAGGGAACATGAGGAGTATCTCAGGATTGTGTTACAGACATTAAGGGAGAAGGAGCTTTACGCCAAGTTCAACAAATATGAATTTTGGCTTCATGAGGTGATATTCCTTGGACATGTGATTTCGAAAGAAAGAGTACATGTTGATCCGAGAAAAGTTGAAGCAGTGGTGAATTGGCATACACCTAAGATAGTGACAGAAGTAAGGAGTTTTCTAGGTTTGGCAGGTTATTATAGGAGATTTGTTGAGGTTATTTAAGTAATAAGCTTGCATTTATTTGCTCCAAAAAGCCTCCCTATCATTTAGAACCTTCTAGATCTTCTTAGAAATAATCTTACTTTGGACTAGCTAGAATGAAGTGAATCCTAACCCTCCCTCTTATTTTCTCTTTAGCATAGGTAATCCCATTTCATCTTAGCATCCTTGTATACTTTAGTTTTCCAAAATAAAGGAAATTCTTCATACATCTTTCAATTTATTTTATGACCTTCCTTGGTACAAGGTACAGCTATGTATGAACTCTAATGTAGATGAAAATGACTAAGAACTGATAAAATGAGTTGAACTCTCCCAGCTTAGGAGAGAAATTTGTTCTACCATGCAATCCTGATAATTTAGTTTCTTAGAAGATATGAGTACCCAAAGTACTTAAATATGAGGTTTTGAATACTTAAACTAAAAATGTTCTTCAGTCTCTCAAAGTTAATGAAATCCCAGGAGAAATACATCCCGCTTTTATGATAGTTAATTTCCAGACTAGACAGTTTACAAAACTCCATGAGGGATTCGTGTCATATTGTGAGAGATTTGAATCTGCTGCACAAAACATCATTAAGGCATCCGTAGGTGAGTAAGGTATAAAGCTTTACATTTGTGATGGTAAGAAAAACCTGAACCTCCCTCAATGTTAAAGCTGATAATTCTATTAAGGATTTCCACAGATATAGAAAAAAGATATGAGGATAAGGGATCACCGTGATTTATCCCTTTTGATCCTTTGAATAACTTAATGGGGAATCATTTAGAGAATACTATATGAGGGTTTTGAGATGCACTCTTAGATCCAAGAAATTTTTTTAAGGGAAAACCAAACTACTCTAAGTTGTTATTAATGAAACTTTAGTCGAAAGCATCAAATGCATCTGAGAAATCGATTTTAATGGCACATCCTCTTATTGCTTTCTTTGAGTTATAATCCTTTATAGGCTTTTGCACTAAAAGGATGTTCTCTGAGATTTCTTTTGCACTTTGTGAATGATTCACCAAGGACTTAAGAGGGATCTTTAGTCTGTTAGCTAATAATTTAGCAATCACCTTATAAACTGTGTTGTATCTACACACAGGTCTAAAATCATTTAAGTAGATAGCACGAGGAACTTTATGTATAATACAGATATAGGTTACATTTAACCCCTTTCAACGTTCTTCTTGTGTGAAGGAACTCTTGCACCACATCAGTAAGTAGATTGCCAGTGATATTCCAAGAACACTAAAAGAAAAAAGCATTGTAACCATCTAGTCCTGTTGTTTTCCTTGGGTTGAGAGAGAAGAATGTTTCTTTTATCTCTTAATTTGTAGCTTGTAATTGTAATGAATCCATATTAGATACTAAAAGAGGCCTAATCACCTCTACTAGGTCTTGTAGATAAATTTTACCAGTTTTGTTTGATGCCAGTAAGTCTATATAGTAATTGGTATCCAAATTTTCAATTAAAGATGCATCAAATATCAATTGTTCATTGTTGTGAAGCAGACAATGAATCTTATTAGAATTCTTTCAAGTTAAGATGGAATTGTAGAAGTACCTTAAGTTGGAATCCCCCTCTTTTAACCATAGGTTCCTTTCCTTCTGCATTAGCATTGAATTAATTATATTCTGCCATTGCTTTAATATATTCCTATAGTTTCTTATTTTCCTCAATTTTGAAGTTTTGATTATGTATGGAGAGGTATAAATCCCTTTTCTCATCATTAAGACCTTCCTTAGCTTTTTATGTTCTTTCTGTTAACATTCCTATTTTGAGAAAGATTTTGAGTTTAGTTGTTAATCCATGTAGCTTCCTCACCATTTGGAAAGATTTGTATCCTTAGATATCACTATTCAATGTACCACTGGCCAGCTCCTTAAAACCATCCTTGTTAGCTACGAATTTCAAAATTTTGAATGGGCATTAATCTTCTTTATGGTGAAAATATCACTAACCTCTATGAAGGATTGATCTGAGCAAAATAAAACAGTATATGAGAGTGTGGAAAGGAGTTAATCCATCTTTAATTAGCTAATACCCTATCAAGTTTCTTTTTAATTAAGGACCCATCTTTTTGCTTGTTACTCCAGATGAATAGATTGCCTGAGTATCCCAAATCAGTAACCTCCATTCTTGCCATTGCCATTTCCATTTCTAGCTCACTGCACATCTTAGAGAGATTAATTTTGTCACCCTATGCCTCAAAAGGAGCTAGATCCAGGGATTAACCATCATGTTTCTTGTGGTTACTAAGTCATCCCATAACTTGGCTCTTTGGAACTCAAAATTGGAAGTATATATGATTGTCACTTCGAATAATAGGGTTAGAATTTCAGTTTTGCAAAGAAGATGAACATATTGATTTGAAGAATTTTATACGGATACTTTAACTTTCTCCTTGTTAAAAACATATATTATCGTTTAATTGAAATGATGTAAATGTTAGAGCGTACTCCCAATTTTTACCTAGAAATTTCACTGAATGCTGGAATTTGTAAGCCTTTATCCTAGTCTTAAGTTTCCCTACTAAGAGAGGTTGTTTACTCAAAATAATTTCCCTTATCACCTGCTTTTTATTGTGCTCATTCATGCCCTTAATATACTAGAAGTATCACTAGGGATAGTTTCAACCTCATTGTCAGGACCTGTGTTCTCATTTGATCAGTTAAGATCTGTTTCTAAACTTGTAGAATGTCCATTATCTACTAACTGAATATTTTGAGTATCCTCCACCTCATCAGACTCATTTTTTGAAATAAATTCATGTGATGAAGGTGGAGATTCCTTAATATCAATTAGCTCAGCATATAGCCCATAAGTAAATTTCTTTCCTATAGGTTTCTATCCCCTTTTTCCCAGCTGAGGTTTCTAAGTATAGGTAAGTTGGATTTCTGTTTTGACTAGTTCCCCATCCAAATCCAGCTTCATAACATTCAACAGTTCAGGTAATTCCTCTTTTAGATTTACCTCTATGCATATTCTAGCAAAACATATTTTCTCCATCTTCTCTGTGACTGAGTCAAACGCTAATGTATTTCCCATGGAGCTCGTAAGGAAGCTCAGTCCATCTAGAGTGTTGTAATCTAGGGGGATATTGTGGATGTTAATCCACAAAGGTATAGTCTCCTCTCTTGACCTATCAAGCTTCAGCCAAGGTATTCATCTTTGAACAAACATAGGTTGACCCCAACGTGTCAGGGCCAGCTTCCATCTTCTTGTTCAAGGATTCTCCATCTGAAAAATAAAATAGAAAAGTGTCCTCAGTCAAAAGAACCTTGGTGAGACCTTTGCTACCCCACCTGACATAATGCCAATTCTGTATATACAGGAAGGCTGGTCTTTTGTCAAGAATATAACCCACCATTGTGTTATTTCAATGCTTGGCTTCCTCTTGGAGTAACTCCATAATGTTGTTAAAATCGACCGGATTAGAGCAGGTTCGCAGCTAAAATAGGACTGGAGGAATAGTAATGAACACACAGATTTTACGTGGAAAACCCCAAATTAGGGTAAAAACCACGGGCAAGGATAGAAGACTTTTACTAATGGAAAAACTGGAGAATTACAAGGAAAAACTAGACCAAAAATATACACAATATTTTTGTATCCCTCTTTCTCTCTCTTTTCTCTCTCACCTCACTCTCTCTATTTTCTCTATGCTCTGGATGCTTACTTCTCTTTGTTTATCTCCTGTAGGTAGCCAACAAATGTTGGCTTGCCTTGGCTGTGTTAAGCTTATTGACTACCAAGGCTGCTGCCAACAGCAATTGTTGATAGCAGCCACAGTAGCCAAGGTTAGCAGCCACAGCAGCCAAAGTTGACACATGTTTGGTGATATTTGAGAGCAACTTAGTAATCTGACTACCAAATAGATATCCGGTAATAGGAACGCTTTTCAATTAGTTGTTGTGTGTGATATTGCAAAGACCTTGCAGCTTAAAGGCCAATGAGCGTGATAAATGAGCAAAAATGGCGTCTTACATGAAAAATGTGGATCTTGAAAGGGAATTTAAGCAGTTGTTCGCGAGCAAAGTATGTCATTTTGCTCTGCAACATCAAAATCAAGCCCTCTACAGTTTCCTTGTTCGTAATCCGAGTATAAACGCCATGAATAGCTGATTGGCTGACTTTGTCTACTCCCAAGAAGATTACCTCCATCTGTTACAAGGAAAAAGAACTTGAAAATTTTTCAAAATTAATCTATAAATTAAAAGCGCAATCTCTTTTCTCTTCCTCAGTTCGCTAAGCTGCCAAACGACAATGTGTACAATGTACCCTCTTCTTTGGATGAGCATGATGAGAGACGCTGAGACGAAGTCGTTCCAACTCAGGCTGATGGCCGAAATATGTACGAAACCGAGCGAGTGACCTTGCAGCTCCGAGTTAGGCATGTAATAACCTCTGAAATTGAGCATCTCGAAAACACTCTTACGAGAAACATAATACCTGTAGCTCTCCACACTCCCTCGGTCCACGAACTACCTGATGCACAGTTTCCTCCGCTCGTCACAACCGCTAACAGTCACTCACTCTCTCTCTCTCTCTGTATATGTGTGTGTGTGTGTGTGTATAGCTTTTGGAATGTTCACTGTTCTATTTTTGTAACGGACTGTAAAGCCCAAAAGAGATTAGTCAACGTATCTTGTCTCTATGTTTTGGCTAGGAGGACGTCGTCGTTTCGAAAGGGAAAATGGCTTTTGGCTAAGAACCTTGTAAGATTATAAAAATGTGAAGAATGAATTTCTTATTTTTCTCTTACATCTGTACACCGAATGGGAGTAGATATATACACTTGTTGTAACAATATTACAGCTGTACAATCTTTACGGTTACAGAAAGGGAATATGCAGATATGGGTGTCTTCTAGAATGATCCTTTAGTTTTTAGCTAATGGGCCTGAATCTTGTGGGTTGAGAGATAGGCTTGAAATGTTGTCTGTGGAATGAGCCATGTCCTTTACACACTACACACATCCACTATTCCTTGTTGATTGCTAGATACCAGGTTAGATCTATCCACTTCTCTTGTTGACAGCGTTTCCTCCCTTCGTTGACCTTCAATTGTGTTTGCTCTTATTGTTGGCTAGCATCTTCGTGTTTTTACCATGACTTCATTGTCTTTGAATGTTGGAAATTTTTTCACCTTAAAGCTCACCCAATCAAATTATCCATTGTGGAGAGAACAAATTCTAGGATTAGCAAAAAGCCAAGATTTAGTTGGTCATCTCACCAATGAAACACCAACTCCAGCAAAATTTACTACTCCAGATTCAAACATCATAGAAAACACTACATCACAATTGATAAAAGAATTCATTGCTTGGCAAAAGTTTGATCGTCTTCTTCAAGGTTGGATCATCGACACTCTCTTTAAAGAAGCTCTTGGACTTGTCATTGATTTAGATACAACATATACAATTTGGGAAGCACTGAAAGACGCTTATGCATAGGACTCTCAAAAGCAAGAATTTACATTGCGACAACAATTAACTTATCTTCACAAGGATGATGACAAAACCATTGGTGATCACATATGCATTTTTAAGGGCCCGTGTGATAATCTTGCTGCCATTAGAAAACCTATCCTAGACAAAGAAAAAGTATTATGCCTTCTCACAAGTCTTGGACCACTGTATGAAACCTTTACAACAACGATGTTGAAACCTCCAAGACCAACCTATTCTGAGTTGATTTCATAGCTACAAAATTTTGATCAGCGTCGTAACTAGTTTTTAAACCAAACAAACACATTGTTCTCTCACCACATCCCACACCTAGCCTCCTATGGTCGACAAGAGAAACAATCCCAAATTAGTTCTTCAAGGAATCGCAAAAATACCTTCACTTCCTCAGGTCTTGGATTTTAGGCACAACAGTCACGAAACCAAAATCAAAATTTTCCAAACAACTCCTCTTCAACTGCACAACGATGACGAACACCACCTCCAGGCGAACGACAAATGACAGTAGCAAAAAGAGATCTATACCGGAATGAAACATGTCAATATTGTGGGAAACTAGGCCATATTGCCAAAATTTGTTGGTCGGTACCAAAACCAATGACTCACAGCGATTCAATCCCACAAGCTCTTGCTGCCCTCAACTTAGACAACTCCATCACTGACATAGAATGGACTACTAATACAGGAGCTTCAAATCATATGACAGGTAAGTATAACATATTAACTAATATTCATAAATATTCTGCGTCTGATTCAATTTTAATTACAGATGGCTCTTCTCTACCTATAACAGGTATTAGTGATTCATAAGTTAAACAAAAAAAGATTATGTCTCTTCATGATATTCTTTTAGTTTCGAATTTGAAAAAAAATTGCTTTCAATAAGTTAATTAACCTCCCAATTTTCTATCAATTGTGAATTTTCTGAAGATGTTTTTTGTGTAAAGGAATGGAAAACAAGATGTCCTCTGCTAATAGGGAAAAGGAAGCATAACCTGTATGTCTTATCTGATATATCAAAAGCCTACTTCTCTCATCATTTCAAATCTGGCACTGTAGAAATTTGGCATCAACGTTTAGGACATCCTTAAGCTTCAGCTATTCAGTTACTAAAAAATAAAGGATTTATTGATGTTACAGGTCCTTCGCAACCTCGTATTTATGTGATAATTTTCAATAAGGAAAACTCAGCAAACTTCCTTTTGCTTCTTTTGAACATTTTAGTTATGGTATTTTTGATAAAATCCACTGTGATTTGTGGGGACTTGCTCCGATATTATCCATTAGGAAGTTTAAGTTTTATGCATGTTTAGTTGATGATCTTTCAAAATATACTTGGATCATTCCATTAAAACATAAATATGATTTTTTTACTACATATTTAGCTTTCGAACAATATGTCTCAAGATAGTTTAGTAAAAAAAATATAAATATTTCATTCAGAGGTGGAGGAGAGTTTGTCAATTCTAGATTATCATCACATTTTCTTGCAACAGGTATTATTCATCAAATCTCATGCCCTTATACCAAAGATATGAATACCATTTCATACCGACCAGTACGTATCGTACCGGACCAAAATCAGTACGAAACAAAGAGTCGGTTATATCGAGTTTAAATACTGATCGATATTGGCTCGTTTCGGATAGTACCGGTCAGCACCGGTAGGAATTCAAAATACCAGTTGATACCGAAAATTTTAGAAAATATGGAGACTTTTTTGCAAAATTTTCAAAAAAATTTAAAATCTCCCTTCCTCCCTCCTACCTCTCTTTCTCTCTTTTTTCAAAGTTTTTTTAATTAGTTACTTTATTTACTTCAATTTTTATCATTATTGCGAATTTTTCATTTTTGTTTTTAAAATAATAATAAATATTTTTATTACTAATGATAATTATAAATTAAATAAAACTTAAATAAATTATTTTTATTTAAATTTATTTTAATATTTTATATAATATTTATTAATAAAGTATTAAATAAAAATTTATTTGAAATTTATATATTTTAAAATATTTTAAATTTAATTATATTTATTAATAATTATTAAATTAATTTTATAAATTAAATTAAAATTGTGATTATTATTTATTATTATGATTTTTAGAGATAGGGTTAAAAAATACAGTGCAATTGTGCAATATGACAATGGACTATTTTGTAATTTTTAAAAAATTCAAAGATTATTTTATAAATTTAAACAAAATTACCCAAAAATCCGACACCAAGTTCGGTACGTATTCCTAACATTGCTATTCTTAGGAATAATCAATTCTTTTATGTATTAAGTTATATCAATTCTATTAAATTATTCAATAATTCCTAACACTTCTTTTTGTTTTAGGTTACATTCTTTTATTTAAGTTAATCAGTTACCTTTCTATGAATTTTCTATATAAAAGAATTTCCATACACGTGTTGACTAAACGCTTAGTATATTAATAGCACCCTTACTTGCTATTTCTCCAAATAAATTGCATTAATAATAGTTCTACAGATGTAATTTCAAACAGTCCTAAAACGTAGTTTGCTTTATTTGTCAACTGTCAATATTTAATTATTTATGCCATACAATATCAGGTCATTAGTCTAGGACCTTAAATAGAATGTTAATTATGGACCATGGCCATGTGGACCGGAAGTTAAACTTATAAAAAAAGGTTTAAGGTTGAAAAGGTTCAATCGGTATTAAACCGATTTTAAACTGGCTAAAAATTAAATAAAATTAAAAATTTTACAATATTATCGAAAGAGATTATCCTTACCGAATTTAAAGTTTGGTTAAAAAAGATTAATAAATAAAAATTAATTGATTTATTTTAAATTATAAGAACTTAATATTTTACTAAAATTAACCAATTAATTAATAAATAGATCACTTTTTAACAACAAGAGTTGTTAAAATAAATCAAAACAAAAAGTTAAAAACTGAATTAAAGATGGTTTAAAATTTTTATAATTGAATTGGTCAAACTAGTTGCTTTTTTTAATCATTGCATAAAAGTGATTCGGCCAATTAAGACCAGTATCTAAAATTTCCCTTATGATCTATATAAAATGTTCAATACAAGAGGTAAATTAAATAGGCAGAATCAAAAGGGAAAATTTCCTCTTTTTTAAATTTTGGGGAATTAACAAGTCATATATACAAGGATTTTACAAAATAATTTCCCTTATTTATATTTGTATTTAAATATAATAAGATAGGTTTAAGTGAATTTTAAACAAAACGAACTAAACCGACTAAATGGCTTTTGCAATAAACATAAACCAAATAAGAACGACTAAACCAACCAAAAAGAAAAAGACATAAAAATTTTGGTAACCATTCCAACATATGGCTTATCATGAATTCATGATTAACCTTAACTACACGCTTTGGTAGCACCTACGGGTACAAAATTGAATTGAGAGTCCCAAGCGTAAGTGAAACTGAAGCTTTTATGTGCATAAATTGGTTGTCCATCACTAACCAGCCACCCTTGAGGGGTTTTAGCCAATATTTTAGGATCAATCGGTTCCACAGTGTTAAAGCCTTCAACTGGTCCCAAATACACATCGACTTCACTGCAAGTACAATCGTTATAGATTGTCACGTTAAATTCTGGCTTGTTCTTAATAAGTTTTCCTGTTTTGGCCTGAGATACTTTGAGGTCATCCTTTCCAGCGCAGCAACTTCCTGCAGGATAGTAATTCAACCCATAATAGATCACCTTCTTCGGTATATGAATGGATATTAAACATTCATTCATATAAGAGAAAGAGAAAAAGAAGATTACCTTGGACAATAAGACAAAACAAGAAGAGCAGGCAAAGACTGTAAACAACGGTAGTTGCCATTGTAAGTATGATTGAACAGCGAATGTAGCAGGGTCTTTATAGATATATTTCTATAGGCTATTATGGAAAATTTATTAAAACAAAATTTTACTGGTATTGCTTTTATTGCGTTTATTTTTTACTCCGTATTCAGTTTCTACAAAAAGAGATAGCAAGTCTTAGTTACCAAATTTAAATGATCTATAAAGCTGAATTCTTAAATTAAATACCCTTCAATTTTTATGTTTTTTTAAAATTTATCTATTCATCTTCATCAAGATTATTATAGACGGGGTTTCTTCGAATCTAAAAAAAAGATTATTATAAATCAGCTTTTTGATATTTACGGTGTTGGTAAGAAGATAGGAATATGTCCCATCTATTTTTACTTTACCAAGTACTTGTAAGTATCTATAAATTTCAATATACCAAAATAAATATACTCAAGCCCGGCCTAAGCAAGGGCATAAAGGTTACTTGCCAAGAGCCTACTCTTGACTTATCTTTGTTTTGATTTTTTATTAGGGCATAAACTTAACATTCATAAAGAATAAAAAGAGGCAAAATAAGAGTCATTTTTTACTTTACTTAGAGCCTATAAAACATTAAGAACAATCCTGAATATACTCTTATGCTCATAAAAATTAAGGGCTTTATTCATGGCCTGCTATGGCTGTCGATCCCCTTGCTGCCCCTCCGGATCCTGTTCCGCAATTGGGTTCCCCTGACAGTGGTCCAGAGGAGGCCCCGGATACGGAGATGGTTCCGCACTCGCAGGACGAAGGATCCCAGGAACCCACAGCCAGTGGTACGGTCCCTAACCCAACTTCGAGTTGATCCTCTTATTAGGGTGTCTTACGTCGATTCTCATTTGGAATTGCCAAGGGGCCAGCAGAACGCCCTTCCAACAAATTTTGCGACAACAAATTTTGCTACATCATCTTCGTGTTTATAAACCGAGCATTTTGGTTATGTTGGAACCCCGGATCAGTGGTTCCAGGGCCCAGAGAGTAGTTCGTAGTTTAGGGTTTGCTTATTCTTTTTGTGTGGAAGCGCATGGGTTCTCGGGTGGGATTTAGCTTATGTGGCAGGAGGATTTCCATGTTTCTATCCTGATCGCACATAGACAGCTTATCCATACCCAGGTTACAACCGGGAAGGCGACTTTCGATTTTACAGCCGTGTATGCTAGCCCTTAAGTGGTCATTCAGTCTCTGTTTTGGCCTGTCTTATCTTGGATCGGTCACTTCACTACCCGGCCCTGGCTTGTGGGTAGTGATTTTAATGCTAAGCTTGATATCTCTGATAAACAGGGCAGGAGTGTTTCTACGAGGGTGGTTGATCCACGGTTTAGAGATTGGGTTCACTAGAGTGGGCTCCTTGATCTGGGCTATGTGGGTTTGAAGTTTACTTGGCGGCGGGGTTCAGTCCAGGCACGTCTTGACAGGGTGTTTGGCTCGACGTCTTGGTTTCACACTTTCCCCGACGCAGTTAGCCATCATCTCCCTTTCTTAGGCTCAGATCATCGTCCAATGCTCCTTCAATTCCTTCGGCCAGCCCTAGGCCTTGCATCTAATAGATGACCTTCTGAGCGATGATGATGTTATTGGTAATATGGCGACCCGGAATGAAAATGCACTGGGTCTCAGCAACAAAGTGAGACATGTGCTTTTTCAACCGGTTCACGATGACTTTAGCAATAGCTTTGTACAAGACGGTACACAGGCTAATAGGGCTAAACTGAGAGATCTGAGTCGGATTGGGGATTTTGGGAATTAAAACAAGAATGGTCTAATTAAGAGCTAGGTCCCATCGTCCTGAGCTGAAAACCTGCTGAATGAACTCCACCACAGCCGGCCCCACGGTCCCCCATTGCTGTTGGAAAAAAAGAGCATTGAACCCATCAACGCCTGGGGCTTTGTTTGGGGCCATGTCGAAAATCACCGCTTTAATTTCAGTGTTATGGACCGACCGGGCCAGCTGGAGGACCTGATCCTGTGAAAGAGGCGGAAAGGCCCCAGGCTGGGGCAGGGGAGAGGCTAGCTTGTCCTCCAACGTGTAAAGCTAGACAAAAAAGCTACGAACTAGTTGACACAAGTGGACCGAGTCTGTAACCAACCTGCCAGACGAATCCTTGAGACTGGCCACCCCCAGGCGCTTCCATTTGGACAGAGTGACAATATGATAATATTTGGTATTACGATCCCCGTGTGAAATCCAAGCACAGCGGGCTCGCTGGTGCCAGAAAAGCTCCTCCTCACCCAATACCTGATGGAGATGACGACTCAATTCGTCCTCGAGGGCTAATAAATCATCAGAAGGAGCGTCCGTCATGGCTCACTGAATCCCCGTCAGTCGGGCCACCAAATGTTTCTTTCGATGCAGGATGCTTCCAAACACGTGGGTGTTCCAGTGGCTAAGATGGGTCGAGAATTGAGCTAAAGAGTGACTCATCAACTCAGCTGACGGGAGCCAGTAGGTGCGCACCACCTTGTTAAAACCCAAATGAGCGAGCTAGGCGTTCTGGAAACAAAAACTAGAGCCACCTGTTTTCCTCTGTGTAGGTCATGATAAACATGGTTAAGTTTGGGATAATTGCAAAGGCCAAAGAAGGACGTGTCACATTTAGGAAGATTTCGTATCTAAACACTTTGTTGTAATCATAAATATTAAGAAGGTAATCTGTAGTAAATGCTTATAAGACTTATTAAGATTTAAATATGTAAATAGCATGTAATAACCATAACTTATGATGAGATTTTCAATGTATGGTTATGATATGTATAATTTGTAACTTGTTTAAACCATTTGAATTATGTGAGCAAGTTTTTTAACACAGGTAACTATATGAATTGTGATATATGTTTATCCTATATTTGGGAATTGTTGGATTGTTTAGGTCTATTTTGTGTGCATTCGTATATCCTCCTAAAGGGTATTAGGGCTATATATACGTATATATCAAATAATGCTGAAAGGTTTAATTTTCTTCCTAATGTTTAGCAAAAATTCTAAAATGGCCTCTGTCATTATCTTGGGTATCAACTAGCCTACTAACATTTCCAAAATGAAACAAGTTGCCCTACAAAGGCACACTCTATCACTCCTCCGTCAAATACACGTTACTTCATTATTAAGTTGGTCTACCTGGGCATGCTAGATAGAGTCAGCTGCCAACATAGTAGCTGACATGTAATAAACATTAACTTCAATGTTATAAATGATTTGACATTTTAATTAATTTTAAAATAAAAAATCCATAACATGTTTTCCTTTAAAACCTACTTTCCTTCAATTTTCTCCCCAACTAACCTTGAAAGTCATAAAATCCTTAATTTTTAATAAATCCCTAATACCCAAGGATGATTATTTCTTTGTGCTTCCTATATGTTCTTTGATTGTTTCTTCGTGCTTCCTCTTCCTGTAGTTTCACAAAATTTGTTTATTCTTCTTGCTTCTTCTTTTTCTATCTTTGTTAGTTTTTAGTAATTTTTTGGCATCTTTGTTCTCCACTCCATTTGTGACTTGTTCAAAGGATTTGGATTTTTAAGGTTTCAATAAGTAAAATAATCTTACTTATTTCTATGTATTTAATGTATGTTGTTCTTGCCCATGAATAAAGAATAATTTATGTTTATAGAGCTTAAACTCTTATCTAAAGAGGTGGAGACAGTGAAGGAAGGTGGCCCCCTTGTGGTCCCTTATGTTTCATAATACAAAATTGAAGGTTAGTGGTCTAACATATGTATATGTATTCTCACCATGTTTTAGATTACATTTGTTTGGGTATATATATAATTTTTCAGGAAGTATGCTTGTTTAAATTTAGGAGGATGATATTTCTATTTTTATATGTGCATGTGTATATATATATTACAATTCATTATTATTTATGTAAATTAAAGTTTTTGTTGATAGGGCCAAATCAAATTTTGAGCAGTGTCACAAGTAACAATGTACTTGGACCAATATAACGTGTTCTTAAATATTATAATAGCTATTAATTAGTATTAAATAGTGAGTGTTGTCATAAGACCACTTGTCATACTTAATTCTAATCCATCAACTTTTTTATTTTCTTGTCTACTTTACTTAACTAATGTTGGGTTTTTATATCCTTAGGTATGGGCTAGATATCCACTCACTATTTACACTATTTGGACTTTTTCATTCTTAAGATTTGCATTCACATTTCATGGCTCATAATATTAATATTATGCCTAGATATCCTCCATTGCTAGTTATTATTATTGATTCGTATTGTTAATGTAGCATGTATGAAGATTTCAATAGGAATTTCAAAAACAAATTGCACAAAAAGATCAATATCCATAATAATATTGAGATCACATCAAACACTTCAAACTTTGTGTGAATTGTATAGTATTTCCATTTTGATGTCTAGTTGAACCATAGAAATCTTGATTTTCCTTCATTTGGATTTATTTTTCATTTAAACAGTAATTTCACATTCTTTAAGTCTAGGTTAAATTTTATTCTTTAGGACATGATGGAGCCTAGATATTTTCCTAGATCACCTTACAAAGTGTAGAATAGTTTGAAAGTTGGTTTTTAGATTAATTAGAAGTCCAATTAAGTTCTAGCTTAATTAAACAGGCCCACACACTGACTATATTAGCTTAATGAGTATTAACTAAGTAAACTTCATACTATTTAGTCTTTTAAGCTAAAAGGAAACTAAGAAAAAAATTGTTTAAAATCCAATTAAATATGTTCATAATATATACTGTACTTTTGAGGATTATTGACAATATGAAATAACTAAGTCTAGAAGGAAATAAGAAACAAAAGCACAAATTGAATAAAATAGATGTAATATAGAAGTCATTTTTCTCTTCAACTTAAAAGTTTACTAAGGATAAAGGAAGCAATGCATTCATAAATTAAATTCCTATAACTCATATTGAATTTTCACAAAAATTAACTCTGAAGAGCTCAAAAACCAACTAGACTTACAAATATGTAATTAAGTTCTAAATAATTTATTAGAGATATAAATGTGGCAAAAGTGATCATAATAAGAGCAGCTGTAAATATATCCACTTCTTTCTATTCAAGATAGATTTAAGGTTTGTAATTTATGTGTTTTTAGTAACTACTAATTGATGATATGCTACTATTGGACAATTGACTGTACCTAATAAAGATCTAACAACAACCAAAATTTTGTCTTAACCCCCTTCTTCAAATTTCAGTAGATAACCTTCCTAAGTACGTTGAGCTGAGGTTAGTTTAACACAATTTTTAGTTACCTTATATTGTTATTTATGCATTTTTCTCTTCATATATATTCTTCTTCTATGTATTATTTACATGAATAGTTTATTGTTTTAATCATGTTTGTAATAGTCATTTGCAGCAACTCCACCATTAAGGAAAAAGGGAACATTTGGATTAGTTAATCCAAAAACTTTTCAACTATTATTTAACCAAATGGGTTAAGGTGGAAGGGTATCTCAAGTATCACATCACGACATGCAAAAACAAGCTTTTAAATGAAAGGCTATTAAAACTTCAAACCAACAATTAACTACTATTGAAACTGGAAGTCAACAAAGTTTGAATGATAATTAGTCGTGCGTTATTGGTTTATAAAAAATTTTAGTTGGATCCAATATCTTTTGGGTGGATAATTGTCAAATATGATACTAATTGATGTAGGAGAATGAGCTTGGTTGGATCCATTTTGTATATTTTGTTAGATTTTAGTTAATTCCATTTTGTTTATTTTGTTTACATTTTGGCTTGATCCATTGTGAAGTATCTTAGCAACATTCTGGTTGGATCCATTGTGAAATAGAATGGCAACTTTATATTAGAATACATATGATATAGCTTTGTAGCCATTCTATATAAGAGTCAAATGAATACATTATTTCCCTTTTGTGTTATTACTTTTATTAATTGAATCTCTTACATTTTAGTGGCTTACATTATATCACTATCAAAGTTAATGGCCTATATTATATGAATCTCAACTTTACAGGTTTATGATTCTCATATTGTTCGTACGCATGAGTTAAATGGCTACAAAGCTATTATATGTATGTTGTCTTTTTATGATCGCTTTCTTAAATATATTGTCACAAGTTGAACTAGAATTTAAATGTAAATATGTATGTACTTACATATGAATGGAAAACCTACAATAATTCAATAATGATATCAAATATTCTCAATATATTAATTAAAGTTTCATGCATAATACAAGTACTTCTCATAGTAGCCCTATTCATATACAACATGATTAATATATAAATCCTTAGAAATTATATCACATTAGCCTCATCATTTCAATAGTGAAAAAACATAACAACAATACATATCAACATCAGAAATATATATATATATATATAGCTCCTTATTATCATTCATACTAAGCTTCAGTTAATACTTTCATTTGCTTTAACTTTTCTCCTAACTTAATTTGTTCCTTTTGTTCATCTTTAATTAATCTTTTAATAACTCCCTCACATACCCAATTTATAATTATCCCTTTGTAACTTAAGGCTAGTTGTTAATTTAACTTAGCATTATTATTCATCAATCTACGAATAACATAAACAACCCTATCTGGGAAGGGGTCGCATGTCAAACGAAAGAGCTTACAACTCCTGACCTTGTAAACATTCATTAACATATTTATTTTATTTATGTTCCTATATTAAATATCATAACAAAATATTTTTACTAACATGATATTTTGGGCACCTATAAAACTTACGACCAAGATTTTTTTCGCTCTATAAAGTTTTTAAACAAGTGTTAAATCCACATAAGCATTAAACAGTTGCTGAAGAATTATTATTAGTTGAAGACCTAAAAAATGATGCCCCCAATCTCTACTACTCCATTTTTATATTAGATGACACAACATAACAATCTTAAATTCTTAAAAGAAGTATACCCATCAATTAACATGGAAATAACTATCAATCTTCAAGAAATAAATAATCAATTCTAGCAGGAAACATAATTGAAACACAAAGCATGATGGAAACACGTGCATTCAACAAATAATAGCGATATTCAATATGGAATTCACAAATCCTTTTATTAATGTGATTCACACATACTTTTATCAATAAGACAAATCACTCCATTTTATTTTATTTTACTTGCATTATATGATTCACAAAAATTTAACATTAACATTTAATCCAAGCCTAACTCCTTTCATTAGACACACTAGAGTCATCTACGAGACTACGAATGATTGATTCATAAGCAAAAACAACTAACAATTGCAATATTAAAAGATACGTGGGATTACCATAAACAAGTCGCCACTGAAGGAAGAAGAAGCAAGAAGAATAGTCGAATTTCATAAAGATATAGGAAGCATGAAGAAATAATTGAAAAACATATAAGAAGCACAAAGAAATAGTCATCTTGGCTATTAGGGATTTGTAGCAAATTAGGGATTTTAGGACATTCAACTTTAATTAGGGAGAAAAAAAGAAGGAAATAGGTTTTAGGAGAAATTTTTTTTATTTTCTATTTTTAAAAATTAATTTAAAAATATGAAGTTAAATGTTTTATTACATGACAATTGACCTTATCTGGTATGCCTAGATGGGCCAACTTAATAAGGACCATTTTAGAAATGTTGAAGAATTAATTGATACTAAAGATAATGATACTGATTATCTTAAACTTTTTTACTTAATTTTAAGAATTAATTAAACCTTTTACCACCAAATAATTAATAACTTCCTCAAATATTTCCAAATAAATATGTTTGATATTCTTTTATCATCATTATAAATAAATAAAATGGAGAAGATGACGAGGTGAAAAGGAATAAAAATATTCAAAAATATTTAACTCCTAAAAATCCTATAGTTTAAAAAATTGAAGACGATTTCAAAATCTAAATTCAAAATTAAAGTTTATACAAATTATAGCTTCCAGCATAAAATCAACTATCAAGACTCGTATTTATAATTATTGATCTAAAATCATTTGATAATTAAAAAGAGAATTTGCTTAAAAAGACACAAGCGTTTTTAAGAGATTAGTCTAGTCTACATTGAGCATCATTTTAAGTCTTGTAATAACTAATAGTTATATATTGGTTATTGTCTTCATGTTAATAACTCAGTTTTTTAAAAATGTGAGTTTAACAATGTATTACAGAAAATCAAATTATATATCACCTTTCTCAAATTTAAATAAATGATATATATTATAATGTCATTCTATGGTGGCGAATATGAGTAAAATGTCCTATAAACACCTTTTTGAGTGCAATGAGTGAATCTTCATATGAGATCAAATTTGGTGCATTTTAAGTTTGCAAAGGTTATTGAGAATTGTGATGGTTGTTCTAGAGTTGAATCCTACGAAATACTTGTGGCTTGATTGTGATTTTGGTTCGGTAAGATAATGCATGTCGGCTAAATTTTTCAAAAGATTTGTAAATAAATTTGTTTTGTTTTGTTTTGTTTTCAAGTTTTTTAAATGTTTAGGGACAAGCATTGTTTAAGTGTGGGGTAGTTTGATAAGTTAATAATTTACATATTAATTTGGGGTATTTTTGAAACATATTGGATGAATATTTTTTTGATTATGGTCTTTTAACATTGTTTTTGGAGGTTAGGAAATGTGGAGCTGTTTTGGAAAAAGAAGTTAAAATTAGTTAAATCGGAGAAAAAAGCACACAGATTGGAGAAAAATTAGTTAAATTCTTGGCTCCTTTCCCACTAAAGACATTGTGATTGCTTTCGAAACAAATTTAGCAATCGGTAGTTGCTTGCTTAACTACATCGTTACAAGTTTGGCTGGTCTTTGATCAGTGCTAGTCATATGGACATAAAAATGAGCAATTCTATATCAGTTAATGAATCCCTGTCTTAGTTACTACTCCATAGGCAAAGCTCTTACGATCACTTGCATAAGTTGACATGATCTTTGTCCAAGGCTTTTTAAGGAGAGAAAAGGCTGCCTTTGCACGTACACTTCCACACTTGGGGATAGTACTTCTCAGTCAACTCCATTTCTCGAATTGATACTTCAACTAGCAAGCAAGGGCTGCAATGGTTGCACTTGGAATGACATGTAGCTGCAGATGACCCTATCTCTCTGCCCACTGGCTCCTCACCCATCACCTGAAAACATATCACTATTCTATCTGTTTCCTCGTTCAAAACAAGAAGAATCAAAAGGAAACTTGGTAATTATAGAAAATAAGGGGATGTAAGAAAAGTGCAGATGAAGTATTTACCGATGTAGGCGATGGTGAGGGAGCTAGGAATTTCAGAGAATTTGCTGCACAGACATTGAGTGGGATAGTAAGTAAAATGGCTATAAACATCGGTATAGCCTTTTTCTTGTATTCCATGTTCTCTGCAATATGTGATTTCAAGAGTGTCTATGTAAAGTTTTCTTTATTGAATTGGTCTTGTGTTTGTGTGAGTGCATGCATGTGGGTTGGCAAAAGATTACCTGGGAAAGTCAGTTTTTGTTAGAAGATGATAGAAATAGTCAAGTTATAACCTATGTAAGTTGAATGGATATGGGTAAGAAGCATCATCTATGATCCCCTGGAAGATACTATTTTGTGTACGTTTATCCAACTTTTATGATTAGGTAGGTGTACACTGAAATATGAGAAAGCCTTTGTCTTTTCCCAATTCTTTTCTGATAAACTTGTTAATACGAATTTTTCTATTGTTAATATTGAAATCTGATAAACTTGGTAATATGATTAGGTAGGTGTACTCTTAGTCGGTGCTTGGGATTGATATGGTTTGTTGAGAGGATGTTACATCAGTACATGTAGGCCGTAGGTTCCTCCAGGAAACTTCCACATGCATCAGCTCGATCGCATGTCAATTTATACGATTTGCACTTGAGAAGACATTGTGACCTTCGGCATTTGACATTTACCATCACCAATGGGTGCGGAATTAAATTAATGTATTTTATATAATTATTATTTCATTGCACTTCCCAGTATGAAAGCTGGATGGGTTCAGTTGGCTTCAGCTTGTACTGTTAACCCCAAGGTTGAATTTTCAAACCCTACAAAGCGATACTTTATATGATATAATGATTTATTTATTTATTTATTTATTTTGAACAGGAAAGAAAAACTAGTTACAAAATGAGTCGGGGAAAACAAGTGCCCGACTGATCCTCGGCGAGGATAACATGATACCCTATCGGAGGCTCCTCAAAATAAGTGACTCCGAGATCAAAATGGGTGGCATAGTGTGCCAGCCAGTCGGCACAGCGGTTGCCCTCTCGATAACTGTGGCTATAGGTAACAGTCCAGTTTCGGGAGAGCAACTCATGGATGCTCTGGACGATGGGATTGAGCGCCTGGATCCGAGCAGTTGTGGAAGATATCAAGTGTAGCGCCGAGGTGGAGTCCGCTTCCAAAACAATTTTGCGATAGCCGAGTGTCCAGGCTAAAGAGAGCCCAGTATACAGACCCCAAAGCTCCGCTGCTAAAGGGGGACACCATCTAAGATTGTGAGTGAACCCGCCTAGCCAAGTGCCGGCACTATCCCGAAGAAGGCCGCCAGTTGAAGCTGTAAGCGAGGAGCAGTTACTGGTGCCATCAGTATTGAGCTTCACCCAGCCCGGAGAAGGTGGATGCTAGCCGATGGGATGATGGTGGCGAAGGCGGGGACCGAAAGCCGCGGGAATTTGCCAAACAGCGGCCTGCCGGATAAGACCTGCATAAGACAAAATACAAGAAGTGGATGAGGTAGGCCAAGTGAAAGAAGCCTCAAATAAAGTCCGATTGCGCCAAGTCCAAAGGAACCAGCACGTGGTGCCAAATATAACTGGCCAAGCGTGGCCATGAGTCCGTCCGGTATGCTGCAGATTATGCAGGAGCCAGTCTCGCACCGGCATCGTGAAAAAACCTCGGGGGAGAACGTGGGGGTGAAAAGTGGACCACACTTGTCTGGCTTGCCGGCAGTCCCTCATGACATGGAGAGAGGATTCAACGGCGTGGCAATGGTGACAAGAATCATCCCCGGAGATATGACGTCGGACAAGTTGCTGACAAGTAAGAAGGCGATCGTGTGCCAACAGCTAAAGAAAGGATCGAATTCGTTGGGGACCCGGCCATTGCCATAGAGCCCGCCAAATCGCCTGAGACCGATCCTCATTGATTCCAAGAAGCAGGGAGTAAGCTGAAGCGACCGTAAAGTCCCCCGAAGCAGAATAACCCCAGATCATTTTGTCGAGACCCAACTGGGGCGCAGGGGGAAAGGTACCGGCAATGATCCTACAGAGAGAGGGAGATAGGAATGGTCGAATAACGGCCCAATTCCATTGTCCGGCATGATCGACCATACGCGAAATGGTGATGGGGAGAATGAACTCCAGAACGGGAGACGTAGAGTGATGTAACAACGGGCCTAGGCGCGGAAGCCAGGGGTCAAGCCAGAAACAGATCCGAGATCTGTCCCCGACGATCCAGTGAAGGCCCTGGAGGACTAGGGACCAGTTAGCCTTGATACTGTTCCAGATCATCGACCCGTCGTTACCTGGCAGAGCAGTGGGGATATTAGTGGCGTCAAATTTGTACTTTGCAGAAAGAATACGCACCCATAAAGTATGAGGTTTGGTGAGCAAATTCCAGCCGAGTTTAGCTAAGAAAGCGTCATTGGTGGCGCGGATTTTACGGATGCCAAGGCCCCCTGACTGCTTGGGTTGACAGACGGCCTCCCAGTTGACGAGATGAACGCGGTTCGTACCATTAGAGGTCTCCCATAAAAATTGTCGCATCAGTTTCTCCACCTCATCACAAAGACCGCGGGGGAGGTGAACCGTTTGCATAGTGTAACTAGGGAGAGTGGTGATGACGGTCTGAGTCAGGGTGGTACGACTCGCCAGAGCCAAAAGGTTAGCTGACCAACCCGAGAGTCGACGGTGCACAGCATCGAGGATATGTTGGTATGTGCGTTTGGTCACACGTTCATGAAGCAGAGGCACCCCAAGGTACCGGCTGAGGTCAGACGTTCGTTGGACTTGCAAAGTGCGGCTAAGCGCGGTGGTGACCGTAGGAGGAACATTTTTAGAGAAATAACATCGGGATTTAGCAAAATTGACCCATTGACCAGACGCGGCACAAAATCGATGCAGCGTGTCTCTAATGACCGTGACTTGATCATGCGAGGCTTCGGCGAAGAGAATGAGGTCATCTGCAAAGAACAGATGAGTAAGAGGGGGACCGGATCGGCTGAGGGTGATCGGCCGCCAGCGTCCTTGGGTGACCGCATGAGTTATAGTGTGTCCGAGATGCTCCATGCAGAGAACAAACAGGTAAGGAGATAGAGGGTCTCCCTGACGGATACCGTGAGTGGGGTGGAAGACATCACTAAGCCCCCCATTCCAAGTCACTTGCATGGAGACTGTAGAGATGCAATTCCGGATGAGGGTGATCAGCGAATCAGGGAGTCCGATCGCAGTGAGGGTATCGTAAATGAACTCCCAGGAAAGATGATCATAGGCTTTCTCCAGATCCACCTTGAGGGCCATAAGACCTCTAGGACCTGACTTGCGCTTTATGGTGTGAATGACTTCCTGCGTGATAATGATGTTATCAGTGATCTGACGTCTAGGAACGAAGCTGCTTTGGTTTGGGGCTACCAGATTGTCGAGGTAGGGTTTAAGCCTGTTAACTATGATCTTAGAGAGAGCCTTATTGTTGAAACCCGTATCCGGATATCCAACCTCTTAATCCGTAAATCTAAACTGGAACCCGAATCCGCGTTGGAAACCTTGACTAATCCTAAAATCCCGATAATTTTTTTTATCTTATTCATCTTAAGTCCATTTTCATACTAATCTGTACTCATGACCTTCTTAATGAATGTTAATTTGACTATCCGTAGTGAATATCTCAGCAAAGACTTTAGGAAGCACCGCGTTGGAAATCTTAGACATTCCAAAACCGAATTAAATTTTTTTCCCTTTTTCCTTCAATGCTTCATTTCACTTTCATATACACAATAATCCCAATTTAATTAGGATTTAGCAAACATTGGAAATTCTAAGGCATGGGAAAAACATGAATTAACACCAAATACCAATGCTGAAATTTTTAAAGAATGCAAATCTTAGTTTAAAACCCATCTAACTCTACTTAAACGACCACTTCACTTACTTCTCTTCTATTTTTAATGTTTCTTTCCCTTTTATTATCATTTCATTCACTAACTTAAAGCTTAAGTGGGCTTAAGCCCAAGCTTCCTTCTCCTCCAACTTAAGGTTTTGCCTTTTAATCACTTAACTAACTTAAGCCTTAGCCCACTTTAATAACCCAAGGCCTTAAAAACACATATATATGCTTCCTAATCCTCATTCATTCTTATTCATA
>JAOSBP010000205.1:30906037-30921879 GCA_027563825.1 Erythroxylum mucronatum
TGTTCGGCCAACCGGGTTGCCTAACGCTGTGAGGATCGATGGGTGATAACGAGCAACAGAGAGGCCGGGAAATCTGACCCAAGCCACCACATGGGTGATTTTTCAGTGTCGGGACGAAACTCCGGGTACCAAGGTTGTACAGACAATGTGTATCCCGAGATGATCCAGGGCCCCTGGGTTAAAGTCTTGATGTAGTCCGCTTCCTCCCTGAAATTAACGAGATAAAAATCGTTATCAAGGTCAACAATTTTCATAGCTCCGGCAAGTTTCCAGAGCATAAGGAGTTTATTTTTCAGCAAAAGAAAGCTAAGTCGCCTCCCTAGTAGTTTGATGATGATGGCAGTATCCCAAGCCTGATCCAATTTTCGGCAGAAGGGGTTGGAGAGTTCAATGCCCAAGCCATAAGAGCCCTGAACAATGGTGATATCTCCTTCAGAGGTGTCAATGAGGTCATCATCTATCCAGTCAAGCGCATAGGGGCCAATGCCATCAGCATTGTGTCCAGAAACGACCGAGCTGTAGCTTGGAGGGGTGGGATGAATGTTCGGGGCAAGGGGGGAGGATCTTCCTCCCGCTCCCTAGTTCGAACTTTTTTGGTCGCATGGCCACCAGAAGTCGCCGGAACAATAGTCATTCAAGCAAAGGCCGAAACAGAAGTTTGTGTCGCTGAATACTTGTATTGTTTCTTTTCTCGTCCTCCCTACTAATGTTGCTTGCTAACAATTTTTGGGGTGAGATTGGAAATCTGATAGTGAAAACTAACAAACCATTATGCCAACTGAACACACCAACTTCAAACAACAAAAACTCTCTAAAGTGACTGAAGAGTCCACAGACAAATTATGGAACCAAACTAATAATAATTGAATCTAACTATTTATGGAATGACAGAAGTACTAGAAACTAAATTAATAAAATGAGAGCTACTTGTTATAACCATTGTTGGATTTTGAATATGTTGGTGACTCCTTTTTTCTTTGATAATAATATTATTTGACTAACTGCTTTTTAGAACCCAACTGTTCCTTCCTGTTTTATGTTCATGGATTCTACATGCAAAAGTAAGCCTCATAAAACATTTTTTTTGGATAAATTTTAAAGAGATAATGCCTTAACTTTCAATGAGAGAAAAAAGCCTTATATAGAAACTTGTAAAAAACCCTACTTCCTAAAATATTTACAAAATAATTACCATAAATATTACAAAATATATTATTGTCTAATACTCTCCCTCAAGTTGGAGCATGTAGATCACGAATGCCCAACTTGTCAAGCATTACTTGAACTGTTGTCGACCCAATGCCTTCGTAAATATAACTGCAAGTTGGTTTTAAGAACGCACAAATGTTGTACTAATGTTGCCAGCAAGGAGTTGCTCTCAAACAAAATAGCAATCAATCTCAATATGTTTGGTTCGCTTATGAAAAACTGGGTTAGAAGTTATATACAAGGCTGCCTAGTTATTACAAAATAATCTCATAAGTTGAGAATGAAATACTCCATGTGAAGCAAGAAATGATTTCAACCAAACAAGTTCACAAGTGGCAACTGCCATTGAGCGGTATTCAACCTCTGCTGAAGAAGAAGAGATGGTAGGTTGCTTCTTGGTCTTCCATAAGATAGGGGAACCCCCAAGCATGACAAAATAACTAGTGACAGATCGACGTGTAAGAGGACAAATACCCCAATTTGCATCATAATAACTATAAAGTTGCAAATCACTATCAACACGAAGAAGGATACCTTTACCAGGCGAACCCTTAATATATTGGAGAAGTCAAACGATAACATCCATGTGATCTTGGCGAAGAGATTGAAGAAACTGACATAGAGTATGTACAGAATAACAAATTTCTGGCCGAGTGAGAGTAAGATATACTAGACAACCCACCAATCGTCAATAATGGCTAGGATCAGTAATGAAAGTACTATGCGAAGAAGTAAGATTATGATGTTGCTCTATAGGAAATGGTGCAAGCCTAGCACCTGTTAAACTGGCCTCACTAAGAATATCCAAGGCATACTTACGTTAAGATAAAAATAGACCGTCTTAGCTACAAGCAACTTCAATACCAAGAAAATATTTCAAAGGACTCGAATCTTTAATCTTGAAACAAGCACTCAGATATGTCTTGAAGGCAACACAAGTGACTAAATTATTACTAGCAACAATGAGATCATCAACGTAAACTAAGACAGAAAGAAAAATGCCACCTTTTTTGTAAGTGAAAAGAGTATGATCAGCTTGGGACTGAATAAATCCATATTGACGCGACGCTGATGACAACTTAGCGAACCAATTATGAGGAGATTACTTTAGGCTATAAAGTGACTTTCAAAGATGACATACTTTGTTAGGATGGGTTGCTAAAAACCCTTGGGGTAGTCTCATGTAGACTTCTTCTTCGAGATCATCATAAAGAAATGCATTGTTAACATCAAACTGATGCAACTCCCAACCTTTTATGGCACCTACTACAAGAAAATACGCACACTGACCATTTTAGCAACAGGAGCAAAAGTCTCATCATAATCCAAACCTTCCACCAGATTGTTTCCATACACTACAAGGTGAGCTTTCAAGCATTTAATTGTACCATCTGAGTTGTACTTGATCTTGTAGACCCACTTATTACCAATGACCTTGTCAAGTGGGAGATTACGTTCCAAAGCCTCAATTTCTTGACGCATAGCCTTGCGCCAACCAAGATGTTTCATATCTTCAAAAAAGGAAGCAGGCTCCTTATTTGTTGAAATTTATGCAAGAAAACTAGCATGTGCAAAAGAGAATCGATCATAATTGACATAATTAACCAAAGGATACAAGGAACCTATGGTATCAGACGGAGGTGGATGTGCTGAAATGGAACTAAGGCAACGAACAATATGAGTGAGACAAATATAATCTTTGAGATATGATGACGGCCTTCTGTCACATTGTGGGCACATTTCAGCATCAGCTATTGATTTTGACATGGCAGAGTCATTATTGTCTAAAAGAGAAGGTGGTGTAGGAGAAGAACCTATAGGACTACTATAATCAGCCATGTGTGAAGAATGAACTGGTGGTAAAGAGATAGTTGTATCTTGCGAAGTGATTGGGGCCGAAGGCAAAGTAGAATCTTGCCCTGTCGATGAAGATTCATCTATATACCAAGTATCAGTATCAATGTGAGCACCACCAACATCTTGTGCAACAATGTCACAAACAGGTATAGCAGGAATTAGAAATGGAAACTCTAATTCAAAAAATACCACATCACGAGACATAAACAATTGTTTTGTCTCCAAATCATACACTTTCTATCCTTTCTTTCCATGAGGATAACCCAAGAAAAAGACATTGATGACTCCTCGGGGCAAACTTGTCCTTAGTCTGAGGTTGGTGATGTGCATAACATAAACATCTAAATAAGCGAAGGTGAGAATAAGGAGGTGGGGATGAAAATAATTTCTCGTATGGAATCTTACCACCAAGCATCAAGGATAGGGTACGATTGATCAAGTGAGTAGCAGCAAGTACATATTCACCTCAAAATTCAATTGGCAAGTTAGCTTGAAACCTCAATGCTCTAGCAATATCTAAAATAAATCGATGTTTACATTCCACACGACTATTTTGTTGAGAACGACTATTTTGTTGAGGTGTATCAACTAAACTAGTCTAATGTAAAATTCCATGGCCAACATAAGAAGCATTGGCCGAAAACAAAATTCAACATCATTATCGTTGCGAATAATCTTGACAAATTTACCAAACTAAGTCTTGGCCATAGTTCACAAAGTATAATAATTTTATAGACATTAAATAAACCCACACACCATGACTACAATCATCAACAATGCTCAAAAAATAATGCGTACCAGTTAAAGTTGTTGTCCGATATAGGCTCCAAATGTCATAATGAATCAACTCAAAATAATCATTAACATAAGAATTACTCACCGGAAAAGGGCTACGAGTATGTTAGGCCCAGAGACAAATATCACAATTTTTATACTCAGACTTAGTACCACTAGGAATTCTAAGAATGAGAGATAATATATGATCCGATGGTTGACCAAGTTGTTTATGCCAAATATCACAAGAATTAGCCCCACTTACAGCACAAGTTGTAGCAATTTTCACTGGTTTATTGTAGTAGAGCCCATTTTGAAATTCACCTACCCCAATAGGTCTTCTCGATGTACAATCTTGTAACGCCCACAATTTATCGGCAAAAGTCGCAAAGTAATTTGCATCAGAAATTAGACAACCAATTGATATAAGATTGCAAGACAAACTTGGAACATACAAGACATGACAAAGAACAAGTTCATTCAAGAGTACACAAACTTCTTTGACAATAGCGGTTTGAACTCCATCAGGCAATCCAACAAGAGACAAATCATTATCATGGATACAAATAAGTAGTGACAAATTTCTACTCATATGCCAAGAAGCCCCATTATCAATTAACCAAATCTCACTACTAGTTTATTTACCATGTGACATTTTCCCACTCGATAAACATGATTTAACCAATGACAATAAGAGTTGAATTTGATCATAAGCGAGACCAGGAATCCCAATTGGACCAATATTACAAGAGCTCATATCATACGAGGTAGATGGATCAATTTTACTAATTGCATTACGCTTGCCCATTGTACAAAAAAGGCAACAAAATTCAAAGAACAATAGAATCCAGTAGCAATTATATATCTGCAAGCACTACTGCACCAATACCACCACAACTAGATATTTCTAAATTTATTTCGACCTCCTTTGAGCTGGTTTTTTTTGATAATAGATGACCAGTAAAAAATACAAACTTCTGGCATAGTTTAAGAAATTTTTAAAAAATTATCTGATCTTTAAAATTTTTGAAAATTTCTTATAAAATTTAATTTTTCAAAAAAATCTTTTTATTTTAAACTGCAATTGAAAAATAACGAATATATATTTTAATGCCACTAATATGCTAACTTAATTTAACTCTTAAACATGCCTATAATTAATTAAATATTGTCTTAAATTATTAATTTATGTCGAATAATTCAATTCAAATTTAAGAATTAAGATGAATCATATGTAAATAATGTTTGATTAATCTATACTTGATATCCACACTGCGTGTATTTTGTCATTATTTTAAAACCAAAATCTAAGAGAATAGAATTTTTGAAAAATTAAAAAAAATATAATGAGTTTTTTGCGAGAATTGTAAAAACTATAAAAGTTTTCTTTTGCAACTTTAAGTTTTTAAAGTCATAGCACAGATCCAATTCTCTAAAGTTCACCAATCCTAAAATTATTGGTGTGGCTAATAATATATTGTTAAATGAATTTTATCATTAACTTTGAATTATCTATTTATTAATTGACTTATTTAAAATATATAATTAAAAGTAGTAGATAACGATTTTTTTTTGGTACATCAGAAAGATAAAAAGCAAAAACTAAAATAAAGAAACAAGAACAATCATATAGTCTTTTAAAATAATGAGTCAGATTAGTAACGAAATATGTTGTTTTATATATTGCAACTAAATAATTTTTGGTTGCAAAATGTATATAATTAGCAACCATGGCTAAGTCCAAATCTATTACACTCAATTGGAACGGGATTTGTTCAGATCAATATGTAACTTATATATTGCAACCAAATAATTTTTAGTTGCAAAATGTATATAATTAGCAACCATGGTTAAGTCCAAATTCATTACACCCAGTTGGAACTGGATTTGTTCAGACCAATCTCTATAGTTCAGACCATTGAATTTAATCAAGCCATTGCCTAAGGCGAACAGGAGTCTTCTTCGTTGAACGCTCTCCTTCAGTTCTTGCTTTCTTCCGAGTCTTTATAAAATAATTAAAAACGAATATAATGTTGATTATTACAGTCAATACAACCATGCAATTTAGGACATTGTGTATGCTATAAGATATGCGTAATGACCAGATTGCCATTATAATTTCTGGTATAAAACCCAAAAAATGTGCGTAAATTTTAATGACCTTTGATTTTTGGAAGATGTTGATGCTTGTGAGTTGTGACCGGAAAAGTATTACCTTGAAAGGCTGAAAAGGGGAGCACCGTTATTCACGCAACTGCAAGACTGAAGAAAATATCAGCTTGACTTCCACATGCACACTGTATGTATGTATTCTCTCTAGTTTTCTCCAGACAAGAACAAAAAATCAACCCACTTCTTAAATTTGGTTTCCTTAAGAACCAGACCATATTCTTACCCCAAATTCTGGTTTTGTTTTGAAAAGAACCAGTCTTTCTTAATTTAGCTTATCAATCGATCCTCAAAACCTAAACCCACCAAAATTTTGCACCTTTTCACTGAAATGGAGCTAAACACGCGGCCTTCGAAAGTTTGGTTAGGGTTTTTGTTGTTCCTGTTGGCTTTTCCATGTTCTTTTGGTAGATTTGTAGTGGAAAAGAACAGTCTCACGGTCTCATCACCTGATAAAATTAAGGGTACTTATGATAGTGCTATTGGCAATTTTGGGATACCTCAATATGGGGGAAGCATGGCGGGTTTTGTGGCATACCCTAAAGAGAACCAGAAGGGTTGTAGAGAGTTTGATGATTTTGGGATTTCGTTCAAGTCGAAGCCAGGAGCTTTACCCACTTTCGTATTGGTCGATCGTGGAGGTATTTGTTCCTTTTCTATTCATTTTATGCTCCTTGTATGATTAAGAGCATGATTCACTAAGTCGCAGGTTTCTTGATATGTCTATCTTGTTGCGTTTGGTTCTATCCCTTTCATACTCTAGTTTGGTACATTGTCAGGATCGAGTCTCTATGGCTTGTACTTTGTGACATCAAAGTTATCCGTATATCAATTTGATAATGCGACGAAGTGTCTGCGTGCTGCCTAAAATTTTGATTTTTATGAAATTACCTTCTGGGTCATTTAGACCAATTTACATTACTTCCTACGCACTATTGGTTAGTTTTTAAGGGCTTGGGAGGTATCAGTTTGTTGGTTTGGATCAATTTTCTGAATTTTAGTTCATTTTAGTGGGCTTTGTAGATGCAAAGTTGCAATCTCTGGAGATAGATCGTTTTGCTTTGGATCATAATGGATGTAGAGTAATGCAGTTGGATGAAAGTTCTCATTTGTTAGGCTGTAGTTATTCATGGGCTATCTTCTTTATTATCATCTATCAACATGATTTAGTGAATGCAGAAAATTAAATTTTCATTTTGTACAATATTTTGGTTCTACTGTTGTCAAAACATCCTTTTATTATTAATGGTAGAAATCAAGGCCTTGGTTATCAAGGGTTTCGATTGTTTTGGTAATAGAGCTTTTTTTTCTCACATGGGTTTTTGATAATGTGTTAAAATGTAATCAAATCAGAGTTGGACATACATTTCTACTGAGTTTTTAAGATATTACTTTATGTTGCTTGTCAGATTGCTTCTTTGCATTGAAGGTTTGGAATGCGCAGAAGGCTGGAGCTTCTGCTGTTCTTGTTGCTGATGACGTTGAGGAAGCATTAATAACAATGGACCAACCTCAAGAAGATGGTTCATCAGCAAAGTACATTGAGAATATAACAATACCTTCTGCGCTGATTGAGAAGAGCTTTGGCGAAAAACTAAAGAAGGAATTAAATAGTGGTGAGATCGTAAATGTGAATCTTGATTGGAGAGAAGCTGTCCCTCATCCTGATGATCGTGTGGAGTATGAGTTATGGACCAACAGCAATGATGAATGTGGGGTTAAGTGTGATATGCTGTTGGAATTTGTGAAGGATTTTAGAGGTGCAGCACAGATATTAGAGAAAGGGGGATACACTCAGTTTACACCCCATTATATAACTTGGTACTGCCCCCAGGCTTTTACCTTGAGCCGCCAGTGTAAATCCCAGTGCATAAATCATGGAAGATATTGTGCCCCTGATCCTGAACAAGATTTCAGCAGAGGTTATAATGGGAAGGATGTTGTCATTGAGAATTTAAGGCAACTTTGTGTTTTCAGAGTGGCAAATGAGAGCAAAAAACCTTGGGTCTGGTGGGACTATGTGACTGATTTTCAGATTAGATGTCCCATGAAGGAGAAAAGGTACAACAAGGATTGTGCTGATGGTGTGATCAAATCTCTCGGTAAGTAATCATCATTGTATTTATTTTCCTAATTGATGCAAGAAAGAATATGCTTTTTGCCAGTCATATTGTTTGTTCTTTCAGCTAATTTGACATCTCCTCAGGACTTGATGATAAGAAGATCGAGAAGTGTATGGGAGATCCAAATGCTGATTCTGAGAATCCTGTATTGAAAGAAGAACAAGATGCTCAGGTAATGTTCGTTTATGTCTATAAAACAGGGTAATGAATGCCAATATGTGGTCATGGAAATTTTCATTGTTGGGTAATTAGTTGATAGCCTACTGATAATGACCTCCATTTAGGTTGGCAAAGGATCAAGGGGTGATGTCACTATATTGCCAACCATTGTTATCAACAATCGGCAGTATCGAGGTATGCTCTGGCATGCTCTTGATTCTCAACATGTTTCTCTTGTTTGTCCTTTGCTTAGCCGCCAAAACATGTTGCTGCAGGAAAGTTGGAGAAAGGTGCTATTTTGAAGGCCATATGTGCTGGTTTTGAGGAAACAACTGAACCAGCTGTTTGTTTGAGTAGTGGTGAGTTTTTGACCTAATTAAATCGGTGGATTTATGCCATTGCTGTAGACAACAAAAAGAGAGTTAAGGTGCCAACTAAAAGTGTGCTTGAGTCTTGAGAATGAAAAGCTATTTGCAGGAAGGCATTGTGTGGTAGTGGCCTCTTGTAACTTCTTTATTATGTGTTTGAGTGTTTATAAGAGAGTCTGTTTGAATCAGATGTTGAGACAAATGAATGTTTGGAGAATAATGGAGGTTGCTGGCAAGATAAAGTAGCCAACATCACAGCCTGCAAGGTTCTTCCATATATTTCTTTATCTTTTTCTCTCTCTGTCTTTTCCTTTTGTGATTTCTTCCCTTTTCAGATATCTAGTTTAGTTACCCTACTTCAAATTTCTTTTTAACTGCCCAGGATACATTTCGTGGAAGGGTTTGTGAATGCCCCCTTGTTGATGGTGTGCAGTTCAAGGGAGATGGTTACAGCCACTGTGAAGGTTAGTTTAAATACTTGTCTAGAACTTTCAATCCATTTATTATCTGTTAATTCAAGTTGGTGAACTTTTGGGGTAATTTTGGCTGTCATCTCTTGAGCTCTTTTTTTTTTAATGGAGAAACATATTCTTTGGTAGGAAAGGATAATGATCTACTGACTACATTTAGATATGCTAGGCCTTGTTGGAAGTTCTTTGGCAAGGATAGTTAAGGAGGAGTCTGGTTGAAATACACCCAACCCAGACGTTCATATATTTATTTTCTGGTTTTTATAGTCTTGATGAAATCTGGTTTTCCAGCTAAGTTGTTGATCATCCATGCACTATCTTAAAGCAGCCTGTGCATGAGATTATCTTATCGATGGGCTTGTAATTGTTGAGCAAGCATTAGCGATTTATCCAAAGGAAATCATAAGATACATGAGATGATTCCTTCAGCAATATGCAAAGTTAAAACTTTCACCTACTTATTGTCTAGTTATTCTAGTGTGGATGAAATCTGGTCTTCCAGCTAGTTGTTGATTGGCCATTTACTATCAGAATACAAAATTTAGTGACACTGTTATGTAAGCACGTTTGTGCTCCACCAGCAATGGGTAATATTGAAGCTTTCACAAAGTTTAGAGTGTTGGTATTAGTTGAGCTCAGATTCAAACTTGCAGTTTGGCATTGTAATTTTGTGACAAGAATATGTGTACATGTTGTGTGCAAACGTCAATGTAGTGTGCGTGTCTGTGTCTTATTTATTTTAATTGTTTGGCTCCTTTCCTGATGGGAGTAAGAGATTTTGTTCCCATGTTTCCTCTTCCCCTAAAACCTCTGTTACTTGTTTTGTGAGAGTAGAGTAATCCGGGTATCAACTCTAAGAGACTTCACCATGTAGGAGCTACCTCGTGCTTCAAAATGTGTTCTCTTAAATGTGTTGTTTATACATGTTGAATACGTAGCACCTCTTCCTGGTTTGACTCTTAGATGACACGACAAACACAGTGGTTGTTTTTGCACAAAAGACGTAAGTTGATGTACCTTGCTTTGAATTAACATGTAATTGTTGCCTTGGAAGTGAGTGGACCTGGGAGGTGCAAGATAAACAATGGAGGCTGTTGGCATCAATCACGAGACGGACACACCTTCTCTGCTTGTTTGGTTAGTGATCTTGTCTTCAGTGTTCTATTCTTGACTAAACATGATACTTCACATTCTAATCATACATATATGAACAGGATGTTGATGGTGGTAAATGCCAGTGTCCCCAAGGGTTCAAAGGTGATGGTGTGAAAAGTTGCGTTGGTAAGAGATGCTACTTCACTGTAGGCTTTATCAATATGGTAAATTTGGTGAAGTCAGGATGAATGTTGAGAAGTCTATGCATGTCAAAAATGTACATCAAGAATATGTTGGTCTTTATGTTTGAGTTATAAACTATTCGCATGATGACACATTGTGTGGTTTTGTTATGGTGCAAGTGATATTGACTATGAATGCATAGCTACATGCTGTAAAGGTCACATTTGTAGTCTTTGCCTGGCTCTATGGCCCTATATTAATTTCTTTCAACTCCTCGGGGCTGCACAGCTTGGTGTTTTGTTCTTTCCTGTATGGACTCTTTCTCTCTGACCTCTGTGGACTACTTTTACTCACTTGAGCAGTATCCATTCCTATTATGGCTCATTTTCACGGCTTCAATATTAACTTAGCTGAAGTTTTGAAGTAGGTCTGTATATATATACATACATATATATAAATATAGATAGATAGATAGATAGATAGATATTTAAACAATTTGGCGATGGATAAGCATTTGGGCTATGACTTCCTACTGCACCAGTTTCCTGGAAGTTTTAACATTAAAAGTGATATCACATCATTTTGTTGTGCATTTCTCTTTTGATTACTGCCAAGATCACGTCAAAAAGAACCCTTAATTGATTGTTCTGATTAACCTTTTACTGCTTACTTTGATGATGCAGATATTGATGAATGCAAAGAGAAGAAAGCTTGTCAGTGCCCTGAATGTAGCTGCAAAAATACATGGGGAAGCTACGAATGCAGTTGCAGTGGAGATCTCCTTTATATCAGAGACCATGATACCTGCATAAGTGAGTTGGAAAGCCATAGCACTGAACTGTTGTTCCATGCTTGTTGAATGTTAAAATTTGTGTTGTGATCCTCTTCCCTTGATTGATTGCAGGTAAGAGTGGTACAGAAGTAAGATCTGCATGGACAGCTGTTTGGGTTATTATTATAGGCCTGGCTATGGCTGCAGGTGGAGCATATCTAGTCTATAAATACAGATTGAGGGTATGTTTCCTTCAAGCACTGCCCTTTTGAATATAGACACTCTTTAGGGCTGAATCCACCGAACAGAATTTTGCAGTTGGGACAACTATGCGATTCTGTTCCTAGCAGTTTGATACATATCTATATTTGGTCAGTACACATCTAATTTGTTGATGTTTCTGGTTGTTCCTTTCTCAGTCTTACATGGATTCAGAGATCAGAGCTATCATGGCACAATACATGCCTCTAGAAAGTCAACCAGAAGTTCCAAATCATGTCAGTGATGAACGAGCATGAACAAGAGAAACTGCAGCATCTCTGATCCTTTTGAAGGGTTTCAGGTGTAGCAGAGGTATGTAAGCCAGGGATTTTGAACATAAAGTTTATATGGTTGTATTGTACATGGACAATAAACGATTGCAATTAGAAATTCCCCTTATTTATGAATATTGTAACAGGCTTAGCAGTTGAAGTAGGGATTAGATTTGACAGGTTGAAAAAGGGTTTGATCAGGGTACAAGAGTTTTCTACACCAAATTTCAGACAGGTTCATATATTCTCCATTGATTGTAACTTATGCATTTGATTTGGGAGCTTATGCTGAATGGATTATGCTTAAAGTGTAGCCCTTGATAGATGATTTCCATATGCTGGCAATATAATTTTTGTTCAGTAGTTAAAAAGGTGCGATTTAATAAGTGAAGAGAAGAGTCGCTTTTAATTTCTGTCTGCACAATCCAGATCGTGTCTGCAAGTTTCCCAACAATATTAACTTGCAGTTTAATGGTGCTAGCCCAAACAAACTGACCTTTTGCATGAGAAACATATGGTGCACGAACTGACCAACGTTCAGACTAGGCAAAATTGACACTTAGGCTGAAGCTGCGGTTTATAATTTTTTTATGTTTACTAGTTAATTTTAATGTTTTTGTATATAGACTCGTCTTTTATATTGTCAGATGATGTTTAGCACAGCACTGTACTCGATTGTCTATCTGAGCCAGTTGCTGCTCAGGCTCAGAGTTTGACCTAGAAACCATAACACGTGACCTCCCTCTTGCAATGGGGACAGGATGCACTTATTTTTAGCCACTTATCTGCACAGTCCTCGTCAAAGAAATGAGCACAGGGTAGTTCCGTATTTTCAAAGCAAAAATTAATTTTAAAAATTAAAAATTACAACTTTATTTTAAGGTAATTAAACTAAAAGAAAACCCGGTGCCCTTTAACCACATCATTACTAAGTTATTTTTTTTAAAATTTAAATCTTTTATTAAAAATAAGGGTTATTTTAAAAAATTAAAACTTATTCAATTTTGAAATTATAGTTTAAACTTTAAAAAATAACAATTTAATTTTTAATTTTTTTCAAATCTAATTTGACGTTGATATTTTTGTTAATGTTAAAATTTAAAACTTTTATTTAAAATAAGGGTTATTTTAACAAAATTAAAATTTATTTAATTTTGAAATTATAGTTTAAACTTTAAAAATAACAATTAAATATTTTAATTTTTACTTTTTTTTTTTGACATAGAAAGCTGAGGACAACCATTTGTTTGAAATTACCAGCATGGTTGAAACAAAATGTTCTCTTTGGTTTTTCAATGATGAAAGATCTTTGCTTTTCTTAGTTTATGTTCCTTTATGCTCATTTCTTTTAATGGGCATGTTTGCTAGTTGAAGATTATTGGTGGGTTTTTTGTTTAGTCTGATTTGTTGATTGGATTTTGGTGAAAGGTGAGGTGGGTTAAGCTTGAATTGAGGTTTATATAGTTGTGGGATGGGTGATACTAAAGAAGATAATGGTGAAGTTATGCAAAGGATTCAATCTTCGTTTGGTACTATGCAATCATCGGCTACAATTCCAAAGCAGCCTTTTTTATTGGTGAACCAACTTGATCTCCCACAGTTGAGTCAAGCTCAAATGAGTGCTAGACATTTTGGTCAAAATATCGACGTTGAAACAAGAAAAAGAACAGGGATATCACTATTTCGCCGTATTCTCGGAAACCGATGTCTAGGCGAGTGAACTAACCAAATGTCACAGAATTTTTGCCCGAAACCGACTCATTCATGATCTTAACCACTGCAACTTTCTGATCAGTTTTTCTGTTCAGCTTTATTTTATTTTATTTTATCTCATAAAATTTTAGTTATTTATTTTGTGGAATTCACACGAATTTTATGCGGGCCTCACATAAATAAATGACTGAGATTTATTGAACACAATAAAACACCATAATATTAAACAGAGGATCTGAACTCAACTTTTAAGAATTCTTCTTCTTCTACTGCTTTGGAGTCCATGTCTATGGATGCTTCTACGGAAGATAGAGATGCAAGTTCTCAAATTAAGTGTGACGCGTAAAATTAATTCCAGGCGTTATCAAATGTGTTAAATTTATGTCTTAGGTGAAAAATACATCCGGCTAAATTTTAAAAAATTAAAAAATTAAAAAATTAATTATCACTTTTTAATTGCAAAATTTTAATTGCAAAATTTACTAAATTTTACAATTATAACCTTTATTTTAAAAAGTGACAGTTAAATAATTAATTTTTCAATTTCTTCCGAATTTTGCCAGACGTTAATGTCTCTGTCAACATTGTTGACGTCATAATTTTGGAATTTTTTGTAATTAACCCTAAAAATAAGAATGAAATATAGGTGACATAAACTTTATATATGGATCAATTAAATGTTTTTGACTTTATGTTCCAAATTATCTCTTGAATTTGACACAAATTAGTTAAACTTTACTTGAATTATTAAATTAATAATTTATTATAATTACCTTAAATTATCGGTTTTAAATTGAATTGTTTTATCATAACCTTTAATTGGTTATATGTGATGTTTAGTATGTATTTTGCCATTATTTTTTAATAATAGTTTAAGAGAGATTTTTTTCATCTAAGAAACAATTAAATTGGTAATTTTTAAGTAACGTAAACTATAGGAAACTCTCGTGTCTTTTACCTTAACAATGTTATAGCTAATGACTTTTTAAGTGATAATTATAATAAAAAAATTTATTTATATAAAATATGCTCTTTAAGAATTTAAATAAATTCTTAAAGTTGATATTTAGGAGGTTATTTGGTTTCATTTTTGTTTTTTCTGTTGTAATTTTTTGTTTTCATTTCTTGCTTTTAGTTTTAACATTTTTTAAAAAATAAAAAAAATATATATTTATTGATGTCAATATAAATATATTTTTTATTATTGATACTAGTTAAATATTAGATACAATTTAAAGAGAATTGATTAAGTAAATAATTTTATTTAGCATTAGCAAAATTTTATTATAGTTTATTACAAATAAATAATTTAATAAGTAAAAAAGTTTATTTATAAATTACAAATTTATATTAAATTATTTATATTTAGTTGATAGTAAATCATACATTAACAAAAAATAGAAAATAAAAATCAATTTTATAATTTTCATAAGTTATAAAAATTAGAACAAAATAAAACCAAAAGTAGAAATTGAATACTCAAACAAATATTTTTATATTGAAAAACAAAAATAGAAAAGTAAAATCAACTTAAATAATGACTTTCAAGTGACAGTAATTACAATTACATATAAAGGATATTTGATTAAGTTGTTATTAAGTTCTAATATGATAAGAATCTGAATATTTATTAACATTTGTTGACAGTAAAATTCGTTATGTCACCTTATTAAGTTTTTAATAAGTTTTAATTTTTTTAGAAAAGTAAATAGAATAAAGAATTTTACACTTAATCACAAATAAAAGTCCTCAAATAATATCATAGGATAAGAGAAAGTTATAGCCAGTCAACACCTTCCGCCTAGCATTACAATTTTTTTAAGAAATTAAAATTAAATTAATATAATAAAGACTAAGGAACAATGACTATTGGAGAGTAGCAAACACTCTCCAATAGTTAAATAACACCGTTACAGTTACTACGTGAAAGACACTGTGAAGGCCTGACACCGTTTGGTCACCAAGGAGTTAAACAACACGTAAAAATGACATTCATCTCTTGCCTCGTTCCAAAGAAGTAAAGGACACCCACTCATCTTCTAGCCTTTGTTTGGATCCTTACTTGCACAAGAGAAAGGGAAGGAAATATGAAGAAAAGAATGGAAGAGAAATGGGATTTTCTTTCCCTTATTTATTTTCCTAATTTATCAAAGGAGGGAATTGAATCTTATAGACCTTTATGCTCTTGATTATAGAACTTATTTATCTTTGGTTAAATAAGGATACAATGGTAATTTACTTATCTTATCTTGCTTTGTCTTGAATTTCTCCTCATTTTCCACCAATTTGGTGGGAAATACATTTGGTCCAAATTTCTCTTCTATTCCTCTCCATTTTCTTACTTTCCCTTTGCTTATTTTTGTCCAAACAATAGAAACCAAGAGAAATACAATTCTCTTCCTTTCTTTTCTCTTGCT
>JAOSBP010000205.1:30921979-30935660 GCA_027563825.1 Erythroxylum mucronatum
TACTAATAAATCCCTATCAATCTCATCCTATGCTAATTTACTATTTTACCCTTCCTGTCGGGGGTGGGATGTTACACAAAAGCCCTCTATAGAAGTTAATAACTTCCTCCAAGATACTTGGTTGATCGTTGAGAATTCTTCCCTCTATACTGGTAATCGAGCATATTTTTTTGACATTCCTTCTATCAGAAAGCTCTCTATCCCTTTCCTTAAGCCAATTAATCTGTGCCCTTTAATGGATGAGTGAGAAATGATATTAGGCTGCTCTTAGGTAGCGATTAAGTTCCAACTTTTCCTTCGAAAGAAGATCCGAATCGTTGGGGTTATGAGAGTAAAATTTGAGTTGCAACTAGCCTTTCCTTAGCAATATCAATAGCAGTTTGAGTACTACAGGAATGAGAAGCTTTCATCATCTTCAACTTAACTTTAATCGCTTTAAGTTTTTGGCAGTACACGAATTTCCTAGAGCCCGAAACTTGAAGTGATAAACCCCTCCTAATTGCATCATTGAATCCATCCACTTTAACAAGATAGTTATTAAATCTAAAAGGATGTGGGGTAAAGGATCTCTGGAAGAGCCCTTCAATTAGAAATGAAGTATGATCAGAGAAGAGAGGATCCATAAATATAGCCTTACTATTGGAAAATTGAAGCAACCATTCCCCATTAACAAGATCCCTGTCTAATTTTTTTCGAATAAGCCAAACATCCTTTTGTTTATTAGTCCATGTGAAGAAGTAACCGTCCATTTTGAGATCAGTTACACCTATTTGCTCCACACATAGTTTTAGATCTTCATTGTAGTTCCTTAAGCTGCAATTTCCTTTTGCTTCAGATCTGAAGATTGTATAATTGAAATCACCTGCTATCATCCAAGGACCAGATAGGGTGTTTTGAATGCCTCTTAAAGTGGACCATAGAGAGCTTCTTTGAAATGCAGTGTTGAATCCGTGAACAAAAGAAGAGTGGATAGTAGTTCCTTCCAAAATGAAGTGGATTTTAAGATGCATCAGCTACTCATTAGATAGTATCTCCTCCACTTTGACAAAATTAGCATTGAAACTAATAATGATTCTGCCATAATGATGATAACGATGGTTGGATACAAAGGACCAACAAGAACCGAAGATCTTTACCTTATTCATATTCTTATATCTAATTTTAGTTTCCAGCAAAACTATAATAAGAGGCCTAATCCTCCCGACAAAATTCCTCAAAGCATTTAGCTTTTTTGGGCAATTAATACCACGAACATTCCATAGTAGGACTGACATAGCAATATATTTTTACCTTTGGCCCTTTTCCTCCTTCCACTCTTCTGACTTCTTATACTAGTCATATTTTGAGGTTTTCAAGCTCACTTCCATCAGTCACCTTTTTATTGGAGGACTTAGTAAAAGAAGTAGCATCCTCCTTATATAGAGAGTCTATTTTACCGCCAAGGGGTAAGGAATGGGTAGCATTTGTTAAAAGCTCTGCCTCATTCGGGAGAACCCTCTCCTTATCACCAACCTGAACTTGTTCAGACATCATAGCCTCCTCTTGGATGACATTCTCTGTATCCACTACCTGAACACATTCTCTTCCCCTCTCATTTGATGGAAGTGTTTTGATTTTTTCCTCAGTTCCTTGTACCTTATTATCTAGGTTCAGCTGAGGAGCATTTGGGCATCTAAAATCTATGACCCATTAATTCCACCTAATCGTCTTTAGAAAAAACCTTACCAGTTGGTTTCCACACCTTCCCTTGCATAATAACCGAGGGTTTCCAACTATATGAGACATGAATCATGTCTTCTAGCAAGACGTTATCAATGTTAAGCTGCATAATTAGGATATAGTCCAGAAGTTCCTTAGATCTATCCACACTGACACATATCCGAGCATAGCCAACTCTCTTCCTCTTTGCAATAGTTTCATCCATACATAGAGGTCTGCCAATAAAGCTAGCCAAGGAACTAAGTTCTTGGGTAGTCCAATACTCTAATGGAATGCTATGTAAGTTAATCCATAATGGAAAGTTATGCACTTTAATGCTTTCAAACTTTATACCTGGCTGTCATTTTTGTAGGAATAGAGGAAGTTGTGCTACGTGCCAAAGACCTTCCTCTAATATCTTATTTGCTTCATCTTGAGAGGTAAAAGTGAATAAGACCAGATTGTCTTCAGCAAGAATAACATCAAGGAGTCCTCTATTTTTCCAATGACTAATTGCCCATTTTTGAATGATAGGAAAAGTAGGTTATCGCTCCATGAAGAATCCCACCAAGGAGGATTCCTATATTCTTGCACCATTTCATAGGGTCTCAATATTTGGAAACACACTGGTTTGCCATCAATAACTTTTGGTGGATTATACTGAAGAGTAACACTAATTGGCTCACCCACAACTTGTTTCTAGCTTTTGTTCCATGGAATATTAGGAGAAGAAGAACCGCTTAAGGGTTGCTTAGGCTACAGGGTATTATTGGGGGAGGAAAGATGAGGGTTTGAGGTGGTGGAAGAGGGTACCAGAGTTTGCTCAATCTGCTGGGTGTGAATCAGGGGTTGTGAAGAGGGCGGCTGTTTTTCGGTAGGGAAGATAGGGGAGGAAGATTTTGGTGAGAGTAAAAGGGGGAATTCATAGTTGGAGTCAGGCTGCATTAGGCTTAGTTGACAAAGAAAAAGGAAAGTAACAACTTTTCAGATTAAAAGAGAGAGGTGATCAGGCGAAAGTTTAAGAAACAAAGTTGACTAAAAGGTAGGAAATTTCCAAAGAACCCTTATAGAGAATACCACAAGAGGCCTGAACCAAAGTTGAAGACACTCAACGTAGAGAAAAGGAAGAGTATCTCACTCATTGCTTCCGTTTACCTCCAAACAATGTTCAAGGTGTTATGTGCTTCTTGTAAAAACCAAGATCAAACACAATTTTAGTATACTAGAAAGGCAACGAAGGAGTCATCCCCTTTCTCACCCCTAATTTGGAAATCTCTCATCTCCACCAACGATTGCAAATGAAATCTATCATCTCCGTCAACAATTGTAGGGCAACTTATATTGGTAATCTTTGTAGATTTACTTCCATTTGAGTATCACACACATGTAAAAGTAATAACACAATTTCTTTGCTCTTTAATCAAGCTTTAAGTGTCACTCTTAATCCCATTGTGGGAGAAGGGAAATGGAGCTGTATACACAGCTCCTTAGAGGTCACCATTTCAAGTAGCACTATTACCTTATCCTTTTATGTTTCTCAGTTAGCCATCCTTAAATGATGTATGTGAGTGGTTAGATATAGGTTTGTCTTCCTATGAATGAACTCCTCAATGGAGTGAGTTGTAAATAGATGATTATCGCCTATTGTCCACATCCATTAGGTTCCATATGATCCTCATCTGGTCACTGGCTCCCAAAAAACCATTCCTGGCAATTAGGATTTCTTTGATCTAGAGAATTATAGTTTTGGGTAACCAAGCTTTTGTCTAATTTTCAGTTCCTTTCTTGCCATATTACATATACACCACAAGAGAAGGTAATTTTTAGGAAACAAGCTTTTTGTCTCATTTACCTTATTTTACCAGTAGCCCACTGAACTATAAGAAACCACTCCCTCTTATAACAAAAAACTTGAAGCAATTGTTGTAATCTAGTCCACAGGCTTTGAGAGTACCTATAATGGAAATACAAGTGAGAGATAGATTTCAGTACCTCTTGGCATAACAGGCAGAAAAGTTTAGAGACTCTACAACATCTATCTTTGGTACGCAATCTACCTTTAATAGCCAACCATAGAATGAAAGAAGCCTGAGGGATCATAAATTTGGACGAAACTAGCTCAAACCATAGGGCTTTATAGGGCTTAATATCTAAATAGGTCAAGACAAGAACTATTAGTGAATTTATAGGAGCTATCCAGTAACCAGATAACCTAATCCATCACAGATTGGTCAAGGTTGTAATCAGGCAGATTATTCAATAGGACAACAAATCCTCTCAAGTTGCAGCTCCACCTACTTTCCCTGATAACTACATTTACCTTATAATTCAATGGAATCACTAATCTGAGGACTTTAGTTCGTTCCTGAGGTATGGCAGACCCATATCACTCTAGTTGTCCCACTAAAACTAAACCAATGCTGGTTTTAAGAGAATATCTCAATCTTTATCTTAACCTTAGTATTTGGATTAAACATTATGAGTGTTCCTTGCCAATTTTTAGATTCTAAAAACTTGTATTAAAGAGATAGTACGTATGCATCCATTTGGTTATAGCCTCTCTCTATCATTAAATAACCTCTAAATCTTGTTGGCTAGTAGGACCAAATTCATAGTCTACATAGGCAAGCCGTACTCCCCTTTTCTTATTTGATATACAGACATCCTTCCATTCACTTTAGCTTTCCTTGAGCCATCAAGTTTCCCTGTCCAGAGGTAATATCAACTTATCCACTTCTTTAATCAACTTTTTAGGGAGGACCAAGTGAGAGCTCTAATGAATATGAAAATTCCTTATAATAGAGAAAATGAATTCCATCTTGTCTGCATTAGAGAGAACTATGTTTTGCTAAGAGAAAATTCTCACTTTAACATATGCAAAAAGGGGTATATAATTAACAAACTGAGGTTTCTTTATGGTTACAGGTACTCTTAGATACTTGAAAGGAGCAATATGCAGTTGTAAGCTAGATATAGAGGTAAAGGATAAAGTTTTTGGCACATTAAAGGAGATGTAGATTTTACTTTTCTTTGCATTTACCTTACGTCCAGATGGAGTAGAGAATTGACCCACTACTCTAGTTAGAAGTTGAATAGACCCTTAATCAGCCACACAGAATAGTATTAAGTCATCCACAAAAACAAGATTGATGACGTGGAGTTCCTTACAATTATGGTGATACTTGAATGATCTCAAACCATCAATCTTTGAATTAATCATCCTAATGAAAATCTTCGTAGCAAAGGGAAATAAGGGGATTTTGCCTTAATCCCCTAGCTTCCCAAAAGGGCTTTGAGGGTGATCCATTAACCAGCACCCTAAAAGATATAGTAGTTACACAAGCATGTATCCAATCTACAAAGTCTATATGAAATCCAAAAGCTAACATACCTTTAAATATGAAAATCCAATTTAGGAAGTTAAAAATTGTAGCAAAATCAATCTTCAAGGCACATCTTTGAATGGAAGCTTTAGAGTCACAGTCCTTGAATAGTACTTGGACTAGCAAGATGTTGTCAATTATAACTCTACCCCATATAAATGCTCATTGACTAAGACTAATTATGGACTGTAAGGCTTTCTTTAATCTTTTAGCCAACAATTTTGACATAATATTATAAATTGTGTTACAACAGGAGATAAGGTGAAAACCAGCCATAGTGCTAGGGTTTCTCATCGTAAGAACTACACATATATGGGTACAACTAAGCTCTTTGATCATGTTCTTGGTAGAGAGAAAAATTCTTGAACCGTATCAGCCATTAGTTCACCTGTCAAATTCCAAGTTTGTTTGAAAAAAATAAGTATTAAAACCATCTAGCCCAAGGGATTTATTAGAATTAAGCCTAAAAAGGACCTCCTTAATATCTTAGTAAGATACAAGCATGCATAGTTTGTCCTTTGTAGTCTAATCTAGAGAGGAATGTATAAACGAGATCAGACTCATCATTATGGAGTAAGAGGGAGCAGGTTGACCCAAAAAGTCCCTATAATAGTTGTAAGTTATAGCCTCAATTTTAGCATGATTACTGCATATCTGACCATTCGAGTTTAGTAGAACAGAGATTCTATTCTTATTTATTCTAGCTAGAATATAATAGTAAAAGAACTTTCAGTTCTCATCCCCCCATAGAGCCAATTGACTAGGGCCCTCCTTTTAAGAAAGGAGTTATGTTATTGTAAAGCTTGAGTATATTTGCCAAAAGCTAGGGATTCAAAAATTCTAAGACTTGGAACAAGAGGATCTTGGTAATAGTTCTCTTATGCTCTCTTGCACTTTTCTCAACCTTTATTTTTGTCACCAAGAGACCTATTACAATAGGCTTTTTATTTAGAACAAGGTCTTTTACAACTTGCATTTTAAGGGAGGTATTAAGTCTTCATGAATGTTAATTGGATAATTAGGCTCTCCCTAACTAGGTTTTACCTACCTTCCTTTTAGACTTCTTTCTTGAGGATATAAAGGTGATTTTAGTGAAACCATTCTTGCCCTTGAAACTAGTTGAGTCTAACTGTTATTGTAGTGGTTGCTCTTTAGGTCGATCCTCTAAACCATCTACCATATTCACTTCCCGACCTAAAATCAACGATTCCTCGAACCTATAGATCTTGGCTAATAGGGGTATTTAGAGTAGGATTCTCAACCCTTAGCTTATTTTTTAGAGGAACCAATTCAATTACTTCCTTTGAGTAGGGACTTCATCTTTTAGTAGTCCCAATAGTTCATTATACAAACTAGCTTTAAATATCTTTCCAGTTGGTTTTCACACCTTAAGGTGGTTAGTTGGTTTCCAATTGTAAGATAGCTCTACCTCAATCCTTATAAGTTTCCCATCCACATCCAGCTTCATATTAAGAAGGGCTTTAAAAAGTTCTTTCTCTCTATTCATTTCAACACAAATTCTAGCATAGCCAATCCTCTCAATCCTAGCAATGAGAGGGTCAAGACAAATTGACTTTCCCAGAGCACTAGTTTTAACACCGCACATATCAAGGGACATTCCAAGCTTCCATTTTTGTAAGAGAAGAGGCTAGCCAGCAAAGTGCCAAGGACCCAATTAAAAAATGTTCAGTAGGTCAGCATCTTTGAAGAACTTGAGTAATGCTCTTCACACTATAGAGTTTTCTTTATACCCATCTTACTCCATTTTGAGCTAGCCCAATATTATACTTGTAGGAAAGTTACACCTTTTTCTAGGAAGTACCCTACTATTGACTCGGACCAAGTTATTTCTCTAACTTGCAATATTTCCATAGGTGAGGTTAGAACCTCTTATTGTATAGTATTTTGATAGTATTTGAGTCTTTCCTTAGTTGACTCAGTTTCGACCATATTTTTCCAGGATTTTAAAGCCAAAGAGTATCCAAACTTGGAGGACTCGCCAGCTAAAGAGACTTTCTGGTTAGAAGGACTCAATGGAGGGAACTCATTTGGTGTTACTAGAGTGACTTATTCTCACAGGTTGTCCTTAAGGCACAACACATTTTGGCTCCCAATCAGTGCATCAGAGATTGAAGAAGGCTCCAACATTCAAAGACTCCTTACCCAGAACTTTCTCCATTTGGTAACAGGACCAATCCTCATTTAAGCAAGACAAACTCCGCCAAAGTAGAGTTACCTAAAACGATAATTTGGAGGAGACTTACTTGAATAGTAGCTTGACAGAGCAGAGAAAAATGACTAAATTATAATCAAGTTATTGGATTGTTATGATAATTATGAAAGTTTTATGCAAAGATATTTCAATATTTCAAAATTATCACAACAATATGCTGGATTTTTTAATAAGTTTTAATATGTTAATTTATAAGTATTTGTTAAGGGCTTATTTCTATTAAGAATTTATATTTAGAAATTTGGAAAAGAAATTATGGACTTATCTATAGGAGTTATTATGAATAAGTATTTGAGTTACATTAAAAATTTTCATTTGTAAGGAAAAGTATCTTTCTGTCAAAATATTAGTTCAATTTTAATCCTGGAAATTGGTATGCTCATTTTTTCCATTTTTATTTTTTAATATATAAAATAGGATAAATGATTGTAATATTTTATACCTCAGCCATACAGAGGCATCAGAATCAAAATAACATAATTAGAGCAAAAGTAGGTAGTTTGGTTCATCAGAAACATCATTTGTAAAAGATTATAATTACAACCAACAAAATTGACTGGAACATGAACCCATGTCAAGATCAGTAAGCTTTGTGCCAGTAGTCACACTATATCCAGTTGGTTGGCAATATGAATGAATCAGAAGATTTCCAGCAATGGTTAATCCTTCCGAAATTCATAAGAGCAACTCTGCACTAACACAAAATAAACCATTGCAGAAAGGCAATGACTTCACTTTGACATATTAATGTACATAAAGAATTATTGAGATCACAGATATGAACGATCGCTTTCATTGTTACTATCCCATTGGTGTCGTCACCTTCAGATCGAGTCCGATATTCATTCCATTGTAAGCCAGGGGAGCATACATCCATAGATCATCTGAGCTTAGCAGCTACACAAGACAAGACAAGAAAAGGAAAACAAGAAATTCTTGAATCAGGCTTTTTTTTCCATCTATTTAAATATATAGAACAATTGCGGCAATTGAATATTTTCCAACGGAATACGGATTCGTGCTCTCACCTTAATTTGGAGTTGCAGAAACTTCACATACTGGACGGCTTCTTCAAGCATTGTGCTGATATCAACCTGGCATACCATGAACCGATCTTCAGAATTTTGCAAAATGAATTTCAGAAACTACAGATTGATAAGATGTAAAGCTCATTGTCTTATAGATGTTATATATGGCCTACCTTTGTTCCATTAGGGACCAGACTTTGGAGAACTTTCAGCCTTTCATTTATTCTTTCTCTTCTTTTCTGAAGCAACCAAGGAAATGGTAGATGAGAAATTGTCATACAGATTGGTTGCGCAAAATCAAGTTAACTGCTTAACAGTTGTGGTTCCGTGGAACTGTAAAAGGAAGTTACCCGTGCATAGAGACTCTGAGGATCAGTTGCTGCCCCTCTACTTGCTCTTGTCTTGCCATTCAAGTTTACAGCAGCATTTCCTTTGGAGCTCAAGCTGGAAGGTGCTTCTCCACTGAGATCCTGAGAGGCAGTTGAGTCATCATCAGAGCAGCAACTGCTAGTGGCTGGCCCTTTTATTTCAACATTGTTCTCCTCGTCATTGTTTCTGCTTGAGGTTCTTTGGGTATTCTTTGATCGCAGGTTCCTCTTGGTCTTTTGAGCCTACATTGTTGAGATATCGATCAAAAATTGTTCCTAAACCACTTCATGTGAAAGTTTAGTCTCAAACAGGAATATAGCATGAAGGAAAATGCACAGGTTAGCTGTACTCACGTTTACATTACTCCGTGGTCTTTTCTTAGAATTCTCAGATGGGTTATGGCCCTTATCTTTGGCAGATGGTTCTGGTGCAGGCAAATCTAAGGGCCTTTTCGGCTCCGAATTGTGATCCTGAAGAGCAGCGTCAAGCTGGTTCGTCTCCTTCACATTGCCATTGGCCATCTTTTGGATCAAGCAGTCATTGCCTTCGATGAGATATGAGGTACCATGCCTAGCATCCTCCATGAAGAAATCCATTGAGATGGAGGAGTTGTTATCAACCAGAATTTGGTGAGAATTGCTCAAGTAGCGGCTTTCTTCATTTGATGTGGGAAACAGAATATTACTAGCACCACTATAACTACTCTTCCCTTGTGAAAATTGGTACGAATTGTTATCCACGTCCGAAGAATAAAGTGTATCTTCATTCACTCCTTTGATATTCGTCGTCGATTCGTGAACAGACCAAAAACCGGACGGAAAGTCTAATCTTGAACTTGTATCAAGCCGGCTGGGAAGAGGGGAATTACCAAGCAATTCTGCAAGGAAATCAGCCTCCTCGGTTGTGTACATTCCACTAAGACAACTCCACTCTCCTGTAATGGCTTCAATGGGCTCCATTTTTGATAGGTTCTCTATGTTTTTTTCTCTGATAATACCTTTACCCTTAAAAAGCTCGATGGTTTAAAAGAATCATGAGCTGAGAGACATATTTATACTCAACAGCATCAAAGAATGTCGAGAAAAGCATTGACTTCGTTCTGAGTTCTTTGTAACATGTAAGGACAAGCCCCTAATGGGGCCACTACAGCTCATCTTGAGGGCCTGGTTTAAGCAATTATGCAACTTAAAATATAATTGCAGTTAAACAACTTGGCTGGCCTCGAAACTCCTTCAACTCAACTAATGGGCACGAGGACAATGATTATGAAATTGTTAGAACAAGTGGACAACATTAGAACCTAACGTAACTGTGCTTTTTAGTTACATTCCAAAGAAAAAGGATCAATAATTGTTTTGGATAGTCCAGAGAGAATGTGAGATTTGGTTAGGTAGAATTGGCAATGAGAATCACATCTGGCAATGGAAAGACGTGGGATGTTATGTTCTTGCCAAGTATGATAATAATACAATAACAAGACTTGTCTCCAACAGAAGGAAAGATGAGTTCGTTTAAGGATGGCTAGTTAAAGAATGGTAGGAACATGAACATGAGACTTCACAATCCTCATAACTTACCCGGAAACAGACACCTATACACAAGTTCTCATTATCTGTAGCGGTTGCATGATACTAGTCTACGCATAATGTGTCCATTTCACTTCCAAGATGTCTTGTTTTACAGATACCTGAGAATCTTCGGTATATTTCATCATCGATTCTGACAGGTCTCTATCATGGATTCAGGACGATGAGACAAGTAACATTATTGATTTTTCTGGATTGTATGTTTCACATTCCGTCAGGACACTTAATGCCTCTGCTTGCAACTACAACTTAGCACAAATTTTGTCCTGAACATCAACGGGATTAAGTTGAACTCGGAAGAATTCAGGATTGCTTGGAAAAATGCAGATGTATCGAGATTTGTTCTCATTGAAGAAATAGAAGAATATTATGTGTCAATGAGTGTCATAAACTGAGCCACAAGGTGAGCTAATTAATAATCTGTGGAATTTGTCTTGTCTTGTTTTAATGTTCCCGCCAAAAAACAGCCATTATCATCAACCCCCGTCCAGATGAGCTTGATTTCTGCATTAAATGACTTGACTAAGCTCATTAATTAACCATATTTATAGATCTAGCCTACTTGACTTTCAAGTTTCTTCCTATGAGTTGATCTTTACTAGTAGATTTCGAACATTTACTTTGCTGACAAACCCTATAGTAAAATCTCTATAAACTATAATTTCTACTATTATACAACGATCCTTATATAATTTTTGTGGTCCTATTCAAATCATAAATTAATATTTTGTTGAAATTACAAATATGTTAATAGTTATGATGTTTTCTGAAAAAAAAATTATTCGTATCATATTAATTTTTTATTTATTTAAATTTTATTGAATCACTTATTGCTTCTTAGAAATTTTGAAATTACACTGTTAATAAAACAAATATTAACAAAATTGAGATTATTAATTCAGATTCAATTGATTATATTAATAAAATATAATGAATTTTTTGTTAAGTAAGTACAAATTTATTGAATTCTGAACATGCTCCAAAATTTAAAACTATTAAGCAATCAATAAATTAATTAATTTTACATTATCTTCGATATTAATGCTTTATAATGTTACTCACTATATATATTTAAAGAGTCATCACAGAGAAAACCCTAATACAAAATGAATACTGCGTGAGCTGTACGACACATGAGAATACTATAATAAAGACGATGTACGAAACCCTAATTTCAACACATTCAATGTACTACAGTGAACACACTGTATTTAGCTCTTAACTATAGAGCACAACCATAACTTTGCAGAAACAGAGTCGTTCCTTGTTAAACCTGTAATTTCTTAGCTGAGATTCCGGCGTTTTGTACGCTTCATCCGAGCATTCAATGGAGAAGAATCAAAGGAAGTTCAAGTGTTGATTTTATTCTCATTATTTTCCAAACTGTTATGAAATTTGACGCCGGCCATTGCACGATCTCTTGTAGGCTGGTGGATTAAGAGTTCTTAATACAATGAGCCATTTCATATACGCGCACACACAGAAAAAGAAAGAAAAACAGCTTTCATGAGGAATAAAATCTTTGCAATATCATAGAATAGCAAACCTTTTGTGATCAGATTTTGTTCTTCTCCATATAAATTTTTATATCAATGTAATTAAGAACTGAAATATGACCAGTTAATAATTTTTTGGCCTTCGAAGGAGTTGTATTTTTTTGGCCTGCACGACCCTCTTGGAGTTTAATGGAACATTTTGTTTTAGCTGGCAACACTATCATAACTTGGATGTTGAAATGCAAAATCTCAGAAGGTTTAGATTTTTTAAGCCATTCGAATCCGATTCACTTGAAGAGATGGAAAGTAACATGTCACTTGATTCAAGGAAGAGCTAGACCTAAAATTTAAGATTGTAAAGTTATAATAACTTGTACTAAAATTTCTTTAATTTTATCAAAATTCGTGTTAAATTTTGATCTACTCATGTTTCTTGACAATAAAGTTTTAAAAACAATTACATTCTTATTCAATTCAACCTAAGTTTGAGCCTTCAATCTAGCCTAAACATATACAAAATTTCCAACAAAATGAATTTCAATTCTTTTATATTTTTACGACATAATCTTTTATCTTTGTAAGCTTTAGAGTAACTTGTACCATTATTCCTTTTTATCATAGGTTAGAGTCACGAAATAATTTATTTGTAAAATGTAAAAGAAAAATTATGTATAATTCATATCTCTTTTCTAACTTTCGCAAAGTGGAGAGCCATTTTTTTTTAAATCTTTGGTGAGAGTATTAATAAGGTGAGGCTAGCTGGTAACAATTTATAAATTATATGGATAGAGGAACAGCTTCCGGGAATGAGACAATTTGATGCTCTACTCATAGTTTAATAAGCCATAAATGCTTTCAATATTCCCCTCATCTCGAATTACGTGGGTTACAATTTATATACATGTTGTAATTTTTAATACACATTGAAGCTTAATCATGTCATTTTAATGTTAAATACAGAGATTATGATTCTACCGAAAAAGATAATGAGATTAAATATGATGGACAGGTGCATATATTTAAGGCCAAGGGGAAGATGATGCATAAAGCAGGATTAGGGTTGCCCTCAATTTATAATAAGATCCATCGATGATCGTGAGTTAATTTATAGTTCTCTTCATTAATGAATGAAATTAGTTATTAGTTGAGGTAGTGCAGCACTTGATGCAAGTATATTTGTATATGCGGTGCTTTCAATATAATATCACATAATAATGATAGAAATATTTAGGGGGCGTTTGGTTTGAGCACGGGGTTGGGTATGAATATAGATATAATAGTAGAAAGGAATGAGAATGGGTATGAAAAATTAAAAAAAATGATGTTTGGTTTGTAACTTGGTTTCTGTATTAATACCAATAATGTTATTTGGTTCGTTGCATTAATGGGAATGAAAGAAAATATAATACCATTTTTCCATATCATATTTAAAATGGAATATAAAGCATAAAACAACATTAAAATATGAGTGCTCACATTGAAATTAATGTTCTACATTGAAATTAAAGGTAGCTATTACGTTAACAAATATGGGTGCTTACAGAATGAGCAATAATATTATAAATATGGATTTATTGTTAAAAAATAAAAAGAAAAAATCATTTTATAATCATGTACAATTTCACGTTATGATGATTATACCCTTAAAAATCAAATTGCTTTAAACATAAACATCGAAAGAAGTATTGAAGTAGCTAGAAGTTTCCAATAACTTCAAAATTGAAGAGCCCAAGAGCCAGTCAAACAGCTTTATAATTATGAATAATAATGATAGTAAAATAATAATAAGAAAATTAATTTTGTATAGTAATAATAATAAGTACAAAATTTATAATAATAATTAATAATAACAACAACAACAATAATTAATTATTATTATTATTACAAA
>JAOSBP010000205.1:30944947-30964470 GCA_027563825.1 Erythroxylum mucronatum
ATATATAAGGTAGTGTTCGATCATGATAGAGGGACAGACTGAAAACCCTAGTAGCTTCGTTATTCTAAAAAACCTAAGAGCCTGACTTGAGCGTCGGAGGAACCTTCCGGGAAACAACCCCCGGAGAGTCTTTGTTTGTTTTGCAGGTTATCTAAAGCAAGGCTTCTTCAGATCATGGATCAAAACGATGACATACCAGCCCTACAGAATCTGGCTGAACCAAACCTAAAACTTTTGAAATGATAAGTACATAAAAGATAAGTTCTACTACTTAAACAATTCCCTTAATGAGATATCATAACTCTTTATGGTATAAAAATTAGCATTTGCATATCTTGTTTGAAAGATCCAATCATTTAAGAATATAAAGAAGGTAAGACCAATAAATGGATTGAAAACTCCTTTGACCTAAAAGCTTCAAAACCTATACACTCTAAAGCAGCCTAATTCAAACTACAACAACTAATTACACATTGTTAATGTTTTCAAAAGATTGCTTTACTTGGGAGAACCATTGGTCATTATTGTTAACCCGTATTACTACATAACTTATCATAAACAGTTTCTTTATTAATTAAAGATAAGATTTTGTATTATTAGACCCCTTCAAACTTCACAATTTAGCAAAACTTTCATTGAATTGTTGTTGATATTGTTATTTAGTCACGATAGCAGAAGATGTTATAAATATATATGGGAATCAAATATGTAATATTACATGTTCATAAGCTTTTCAATTTCATTTATCAAATCAAACACTCATAATTTAAATTTTTATATTAATAATTAACCAAAAAGTTTTAAACGAATTGATAAATAATTTTTTTATGTCTATTTAATAAACTCTTCTCAAATATGAGTATACATTTTACTTTTTTGTAAAAGAAATATATCTTTTTTATAATTTAAGAAACTTTCAAATTTTCTAATTTTTTAAATTCTTGAAAATACTCTTTTTTAACTTTTTACAAAAAAATTTTCTTATATTTCAATTAAAAATAGAGGTAAAATACATAAGGTTAAATTTCACTTATATGATAATTCAAGTCAACTTTGAAATTCGATAATTGAATTAAATTATACTCGATTTAAAGTAATAATTTAAGATAATTATAATAAATTATTAATTTGAGTCAAATTTAATTATTTTGATTTAAATGTAAGAGTTGAAATGAATTGTTATATAAATAATATTTAGTTTTTTAAACTTGTGATCAAACTTTAACCTTAAGGACTTGTTTGATAACCAATAATGAAGAAGATGCATTCTCTAATTTTTGTTTGTTTGGTTACTTAGAAAGGATAAAATATAAAACGACAAAACTAAAATAGATTGTAAATATTCTTGAACATTTATTCTTAAAAAAGATGTAGGTATAACCTAAAATTAAATATCAAGAATAACAAATATGCAATTAAGGAAATATTGTAAAAATATTATCAAGATATTGATTCTCACCGTAATATTATTATCAAGATATTTACAGTCTTTTTTATTTAATTTATAACAATTATTTAATTTAATTTATTGATGCTATATTAAATATATACTTTTTTAGTTCTTTAAATATATTCGTACAATAAAAATTATTCACAATCACTTAAAATAATTTTGATTAATTATTTATAAAAATATTTAATTAATTGTTAACAATCATTTAAAAATAATATCATTCATAATATTTAATATCAAATAATGACATAATTATTAAACTTATTAATCTCATTATTAGTGATTACATAGCAAATTCTTGTAAGTGAGAATTTTATTCTTATTATCGTTATTCCTATTCCTCGTAACTTGCTATTTTACTTCAAAACAACCACTAAAAAAAATTTATTCCTAGAGCAAACAACTAGTAATTGGACAACCAAAATTTGGGATGACCTATATTCTATAAATAAATTAAAAAATGTTAAGTGTTGTATAGTTCATAACTTCCCATGAAAAGCTTAAGAATTATTTATACTTAATAATTAAAAAATTCAATTGATTCCATCGATTTAATCGCAAAAATCTTGAATTGTTCAATAATTTAATTTTCAATTTTTCGGTTCGAATTACTTTAGTAACACTCGTTAAAAATTAATTAAACAGTTAATTAATTAACCAATCAATTTTTAGTAAATTGATGAATTCTTACAAACTAAACTAAATTAATTAATTTTCATTTAATAATATCCTTTTTCAATTAAAATTAAAATTTTTTATTAATAAGAACAACATATTTTTTAATTTTATTTATACTTAAGTCTTTTAGACTTTAAACTTCTTGTTCTACCGTTTGAAAATAATTTTTAATTAAACAGGCTATAAATTCAAAATACAGCATTTATTTTGTCCTTTAAGCCTTTTGTTGTTAAATCAAAATCAAAATAACACAGGTAAATAAAGGTTTAAGATATTTTGTGATTAGATATAAATTACTTGCTATTAAGATCGTATTAAGAAGATCTTGGTGGGGTGCGATCGACAGATGGGAGGAAAAAAGGATGGATTCTGAGGACTTACGAGTAAGATTTAGATAATTATTGGATTGATATTATTATTATCTATGTCGGGGAAATCTAATCTTGAAAATAGATCTGGTTCATCTTGTAAACTAATGTTATCAGTCACGTGAACGCACCCAAATTTTAATGTGGATTTGATGTCTCCAACTACTTGGGAGTTGCGAATCCACTCTCTTAAGTCTTATCTTAATTAATTACAATCCCACTTGCCGCAACACTCCAAGAAAATAATGGAGTTGTGGGCTATAAATCATTATTAAACTATGGGCCCATTTCACAAGAATATTTATTGAATCAAAGTGTCAAGGTTATATACGGAAGTGACGGGCTTTTTGGGCTTTCTTAAAAAACTTCGAATTTAGAAGTATTTTAGTTTTTAAAAAAATTATTTTTACTTTAAAAATATTTTTGCAATTTACAGCCAAATACCTATTTTTTCTTAAAATAATTTTTGCGGTAGAAAAAAATAATTTTGGAATCTCCAAAAGCTAATCCAAACAGGTGCTATATGCAATATTTGTTTTTTTTAATCTCATATACCTGTCAAAAACAACCACTCTACTAGTTAAAAGTAACGTTATCTATTATTAAACAAACCGAGAATTCTACTAATTTTTGCTTCTATATTTATTATTTCATATTTATACAAATTGTAATCTTGTATTTTACTTTACTTCTATTTTTAATTAAGAACCAAATTATGGTACATATATATTTTAATATAATAGAAATAATATTAATATTTGATCAATATTTGAGTATCGCTTTTCTTTTCATAATAACTCTAAGTCTCTATGGCATTCTTTTATATAAAAGAAGGAAAATATTTTTATATTTCTTTCTCAATTATTTTTACTATTCTATAATAAAAATTTCTATTATAAAAATTTACTATTTGATTTCAAAAGTATAATTTTTTTATAATTTTCCTTTTTATTATATATATCGTTTATTAAATTTAAAAATTTAGAAAGACTGACCACACTTGCAACAAACTGTTTTTAAGATTTGCATTTGCTAATGTTGTTAACTAAAATGACTAATTACAAGAAACAGTCGAACTGAAAAAAAAAAAAGATTTCTTCCTCGCAATTGATTCTCCAATTCAACTCCAAAGCATGAAAATTTTTCTACCGTATTGGAACATTTTGATCCTAGACAAATGTTTATGTGCAGGACAACCATAGAAATGGAACAGCAGCAAGAAAAGCACCATTAACCAAGAGGCATCCAAGTAAAAGTACAGCAGATGGTCCTCAAAACCAATCACAACCTTACATATCAGTCACTGCTGCTCATCACCTGGCAGCTCTTCCCCAAGACCTCGTTGTGCAATTCTGTAATACAGTATACCCATAGTCGCCATACAAGCCCTGCAGATGATTATATGGAATTTGCATTAGTGAAACAACACTCATTGTGCTTGTATTGTGTGATCCTTGATAGTCAAGTTAACAAAGATCTCTATGATATTTAAAGTTCATAACATGGCTGCTATGAAGAGAGAGGTGGAATATGGTAACAAAAGGAAAAGCATAGACATTACATGATTGCTATGAAGAGAAGAATTTTTCTTGGGTCCATCCTTGATGGTCTTTGATGCCTTGAGCGACCTTCTAAGGTTTCATCTGCATTTGATGAATCCTTCCGTGAAGGCGCAGTTACTGGTAAAGTAGGCAGTGCCGTTGACCAGAAAGGAAGCAATGCCCTGAGGAACTTATGGCGAAATGGACCTACACATAAATAAAACCTCTTATAGAGCTGAAGAAACAGGCATAATAATCAACTAAATAGACATTCCACTACATTTTGACCCTCTGCTCTTATCATTAAACAAGTACATTTCAAAAGTGAATCAATTTGTTCATAATGGCACGTTATTAATCAATGTGCTCAGAAGATGTGCAGGAACTATGAGGCAGGAACTATGAGGCAGGACCTATTTGCAAGAGTAACATCATTATGGTCCATTTGCATGAGTATCACTGTTTCCTAGTCTATATAGGTAGATTTCTACTCACCCCTTCTACTGTACTTTTTACGATTTCCATCTTCATCATCTGCATAATAAGATATTTCAGAATTCTGCCTTTCAACATGAAGGCCACCCTTTCTTGTTGTAGCACCAGGCTGGTTTGAATGCCAGAATTGCAAAACAAAATAGCATTACTCAGAAAGACGAGATATTGGCTTACACGCATTTGGAGAATCTTAATAGAGCAACTTAATTGCAGAAGAAAAGAAGGGGATGAAATGCAAGTCTTACACCAGTAGGACTTGAGCTCTTCAAATAATTCCCTCCTGAACTGGGTCCATCAATCTCCACAATATCAGACACTGAGATCTTAGAAGGTCCTGCAGCAGTTCCGGCTGAATATCCATCAGACACTTTTATCTCGTCTTTGGTTGCTGAGGTTGAAGAAGAAATGGTAACCAACGGATCTGATGCAAATGCAGGAGGTGGAGTGGGAAATGAGACAGGATGATTTCCAAATAAGTTCTTTTCCAGCCCACTCTGCACAGCAAAAATAAGGTCTCCATAATCTTACTAAACAAGGATTAGGAAGACCAATAATTAAAGCTCCTCTTTCAAGAATCATTTTGGTACCCCGTAACTATGCAAAAATTGCCCCTTGACTTCAAGTATGCAAAACTAAATTATAATTCAAAATGAACATAATGGTCCAAATTTTCGTAGTGGCAGAATGATATTTCTCCAGAGAAGATTGTCTGCTTTGCATCAAGGAAAAAATTAGAGCATTAGGCTATCAATTAACTAGTTGAGAGAAAGTCTTAAGCGAAATCCATAAATATCTGTAGAAAAAAACTGTCACATCTCGAACTCTGAGCTCTGCTTTCGGATACTGCTGATACTTTCAAACAAAAATAGGCCCCTTCAAGATTTGCTAGATTCACACATTAGCATCAGCATCAGCATCACCACCTCAATCTTCATTCTTTTGGTTCTCTCTGTGTGTTACCCAGGGAATACAACAAGAGAGGAGGGGAAAGTAGGGAAAGAATGAGGGAAGAAGAGGGGGAGAAGGGGAAGAGAATTACCATCTTTTTCTGGGTCAGGAGTCATGACTTTCAATGAATTCTAGCAAACCTATCCGGGCTGAATAATATTGCTATTAAGAAGAACAACTAAATGAATGAGACATATCTCCACTTGAAAAAATAGGGGAATGGTATTTGAGAGGAGTATAACCACCTCAATAAGAAAAACAAACAAGATGATTACTCAGTTCACAACCAAGATGAAAAGGCACGAAAAATGGTGATAACAGTCTCAATATATACAAACTAATCATTGGAACAAAATATTAAGAATAGGGCAATTGTGAACATGCATGTTCCACTTGCATAATTCAATGATTAAATTAAAAATTGACACACACTTATCATACCAACCATTACTACAAAATGTTACGAAGGACCAAGAATAAAACCTGCATGATAGCTTCTCTCAATTTTGAATGTAGACGAGATCCTGAGTCTTTAATACTCTTGGGAGGCCATAACTGCAAAGGCACAGCACCTTATGGAAATAAGCTAACATATCTAGGAAAGGATAACTTCAAACAAATTCTACATAAAGCCGCTACAAACTAAAATATGACATCTAATGACAACAAGAAATTGCATAAGGGCTGAAATTTTTGAGTGAAGCTTCATTTGCTAGAAAGATACATTATGAGCTATTAAAAAATGATGGGACAGAGGTGATAAGACGGAACTCCTAAGCTGCTAAAAACGTCAGGGAAATCCTCAAGTCCATCTGCATTTTAGGAGTAAATAGTTCTTCCTGCTCAAAATTATAAAGGTTAAAGTCTTCTATGAATACACCACAAGGCTCATCAATCTGCTAAACCAAAGAAGAGATTCAAGTTCCACATAGAATGTCAAAGAGGACACCCCCAAAAAGGTGGACATCACTTATATTTACTTGTCCATCATGCATATATATTACTTCTCCTGCATCCCAAAATTTCAGAGGAAGATGCACTAATTTTCTTCACATCATTGAATATGAATAGTCTTCACACCCTTTATCACTTATAATGAGAAAAAAATGGTTATGCAGGATAATTATTTAAAACATAGATAAAGGAAGATGATTCAGAGGTACACTTACTGATATTGGACATGAAGGACACACATAGCCAGCTGGTGCTGTATGTGGAGGAAAGCTTTTGATATGTGAAACCAAGCAGCTCGTATGTATAACATCTATACAAAAACCCAGACATGATAATGCAGGTGATTCCACTATTTCAAAGGATCTCAACAAATAACTAATTAACTAAAACACATACGCAAGCAACCCAGTCTTGTGGTTTGGGAACCATCTACTTCTTCAAGAACAGCTTGGCAAGAACAACATTTTGGTGGCCAATCATACTCTCCATCTATAACCCATTCAGAATATGTACGAACCTACAGAATAAGAAAAATACACATCCAAGGTCAGCCATAAAAGAACTTCGTACAAGAACTTTTCCATGTCACACATAAATGTACAGATGATTTCAACATACAACATACAAATATATACTGTCCACTTATCAGGCCTTTCCCTGATTTATGAATTTTATTTTCCCTCTCTGATCTCCCTTTTAGCTATTATTTTTAGGCCCAAGGCGGCAATATTTCCTCTCACATTTGTTATTTTCATAACCATAGTACAATACATCAGAAAAATAGCATAAAATTAGGGATAGCACAACTGAAACAGTTTCAGTAACATGATAAAGCTTGGTACATACCACGCAGATTTGATGCTCTGGAAAGCAGATGCACTCCCCACAAACGGGGACCTTGTGCACGAAGCAATATATTTTAGTAGCCTGAAACAAAAGAGATATCCAAACATCAATATTCAACAAAATCAATGATAAAAATCTCGGAGCCCTCAATTACCCATTGATTAAGTCTACCCAACCTAATCAATCAATCAGATTCTAACTCACAAGCAACAATCAAAGTTGACCAGACAAATGCATTTAGCTCTATACGTGGATCTCAAACCAAAGGGCTCCATTGATCACGTTGAAATTTTGTAAATTTCATGTAAGCTTATAACACGAAATGAACAAATCAGATCTATAACTAGAATCTCCTCCAACTAATAATCAAGCGAGAGAGAGAGAGAGAGATGATATACCTTACGGCATTTGCAGACCACCATTGCAGACACAATTCAATAAGGTTTGCTCGTAATTGCAATAATTGCAGTCTACAAACTGAAGTTAGAACTGAATTTCCTCCAATCCCCCTAGAGCCAGAATCAGAAGAAAGGAAGAAAGAAAACACAGTGAGGAGGGAAGATCTGATATGTGCAACAGTGCAAGTGAATTTTTTTTTTAATTTGGAGCTATGCATATGGATTAGACAAAATCAGGACCCAATAGCTGCATTTGGGCTGTAACAAGGTCCACGAACTATTTGAATTTCAAACAATTGGGCCCAATAACTGCATTTGGGCCTTAACAAGGTCCACGAACTATTTGAATTTCAAACAATTTAGGCGTGTCAATTAGTGATTTCCTAATTCAAATTCAACTTCCCTCTTCTTCTTCTCTTGCTATTTTCGGCGATGACGGCCGTCGTCCCACCTCCTAGCTCCGGCCGCGAGCTGTCTAACCCGCCGGCAGACGGGATCTCAAACCTTCGTTTCTCCAACCACAGCGATCATCTACTCGTGTCTTCTTGGGACAAGGTACCACTACTTTTTCACTTCTACTCTCACTCTCCCCCAGAACCCTAGAAAGCCTCAAGTTTTTAGATTCTCTTTTTGTCTGCAGACTGTTAGATTGTACGATGCGAGCGCTAATTTGTTGCGAGGAGAGTTCATGCACGGTGGTCCCGTGCTTGACTGCTGCTTCCACGATGACTCCTCCGGTTTCAGCGCTAGCGCTGACAATACTGTGCGACGGTCAGTTCTTGTTTTATTAAATTTCCCAAATTTCTGTTGATTGGGAGAGTTTTGTTAAACCTTGAATATGAAAATGGTTATGATCATTGGAAATGATGCTTCAGGTTGGTTTTTAATCACGGAAAGGAGGATATTTTAGGAAGGCATGATGCTCCGGTTCGTTGCATTGAGTATTCATATGCAGCAGGTGAGTTGGAGTAAGATTTGATTGTCTTCTTTTATGCATTTCACTTTTAAAGAATGTTTCTCAACTTTGATTATGATCTCTGAGAATGAATTGAGTTAACCTAGACATCTGTTGGTGGAAACATCGATTGGTATGAGTTAAGAGCAACTTATTGTAGAGAACAGACTGAATAGTTTTAGGATTTTATTTTGTATTGTGATATTTCTCATGCTTATGATTGCAGGGCAAGTTATCACTGGTAGCTGGGACAAGACGCTGAAGTGTTGGGATCCCAGAGGATCCAGTGGACAGGAGCGTACTCTTGTAGGCACATATCCTCAACCTGAGCGTGTTTATTCTTTGTCTCTTGTTGGGAATCGTTTAGTTGTAGCTACTGCAGGAAGACATGTCAATGTTTATGATTTGCGGAATATGTCTCAACCTGAACAACGTAGGGAATCTTCATTGAAATATCAAACTAGATGTGTGCGCTGTTATCCCAATGGCACAGGTAATGTCCACATTGTGACGATTTGATAGAACCATGTTGTGAAAGTTATGGTGAAAATGTACTGGGTCTTTTTCTCTTTATGAGAATAGAAAACAAAAGGATGCTTTATACACTGTTTAATATGTTGAAGTTTATTTTGTAACTCATCTTTGGGAACTGTATGCAGGATATGCTCTTAGTTCTGTAGAAGGGCGGGTCTCAATGGAGTTTTTTGATCTTTCTGAGGCTAGTCAAGCCAAAAAGTAAGCATTCAACAATCTAGGTTATAATGTACAGATTGGATACTGTTATTCTTGATTAGTTGCTGCACTTTCCATCTTAAGTGTTACATGGTTGGTGTATATCTGCCTCTTGTGATGTGTAAACATAATTGTCCAAAAGCAGTGCCAACAGATCTTTTAAATGTTTTATCATTTTCAGCTCACCTAGGGTAAGCCTCCAATTTCGCCACATCCGTATTTGAATGCAATACCACCCCATCCAATAACCCTAACTAGTCTTCCATTTGAAGGTATCAAAGGATTTTTATGAACACCTTAAGAACAAAAGATTAAGAACATGCATATAAGATAGTTAGCTGCCAAAAGCAGTTATGTTGACCAAATAATTCTGCTTTCTTGTCCAAAATCAAATAAGAGTCTCTTTACTGAGGAAAACTGGAAATACATTATTGTGCTGCATGATGAATAGCAGTTTTCTTCTTTACATGTGAATTTAGGAGATTAAAGCGTCTTCTATTAATCCTTTGTGGATTCCCTTTGAATTCATGATATAAAAATGTCATGAGTTCTTCAGGTTCTTGTTCTGCTACCCATCACCTCGGAAAGTGGTGTATAGTGACGATTCATGTCAGGCTTTAGTCATTTAAAAATATGTGCATGTATATTATGGTGACAAGATCTCTTGTTTTCTGATTATTATTTGTTCATGCACTTCTAATAATTTACAGATATGCATTTAAGTGCCATCGAAAATCGGAGGCTGGAAGAGACATTGTCTATCCTGTTAATGCCATTGCTTTTCATCCTGTGTAAGTTTTCACTTGTTATTGATGAATCTTATTTTCAGTAAATGGTTTCTTTCTATATGGGTTTTGGTTCTTCTTGCTGATTCTGGTTTATTCATGCTTAAATTGGTTTTTGGATTCTCTCCTTAATGGTGATCCTAGCACTGTTTATACATGAAGTTGGATTACCAATGCATCATATTTACTCAATGACTGAATGGATGCTCAGGTGAAATGAGCCCTCTTTCCATTTACAAATCTTGAGAATCCTTGAAATGTTTTAACTACATATTTAGCTATTTTTAAACATTGCAAGAGCTGTTTCTGTTTATTTGATTTCTGATCTAGGAAATGTTAACTGAAGTCCAGTATAAATCCTTTACTAGACAGTAAAGGCACGATGAGTTCATTCGAGTCTAGCTGGCTTTGGTTTCTCAACTTACAGGCTTGAATATTCTTGATGTGCTTAAAATGAAACAATTCCATCTATGTGTGCTTATTCTCCTAAAATTTGACCTGTAGCTATGGTACATTTGCAACTGGAGGTTGTGATGGTTTTGTAAACGTATGGGATGGCAACAACAAAAAGAGATTGTATCAGGTGATTAGTTAAAACTACTTATCTGCAGTTTTAACTTCAACAAAAGCTATTTCTTGTTCTTCTTTTAACGTTTGTGTGAATTTTTTCCAGTACTCAAAGTACCCATCCAGCATTGCTGCACTGTCGTTTAGCAGAGACGGTCGTCTGTTGGCTGTGGCTTCAAGTTACACATTTGAGGAGGGAGATAAACCGTAAGGACTTAAGCCTTGTATGTTTTCATCTTAGTTGTTTCCCCCTCATGGTGACCCTAATTATTCCACTTCTATATTGCTTGCAGTCATGAGCCAGATGCCATCTTTGTGCGAAGTGTAAATGAAGTTGAAGTGAAGCCAAAACCGAAAGTGTACCCAACCCCCCCTGCATAACAAAATTCCTTGAGCCTCTGTTCTATAGTGCTTACATATGCGGTACTTCATGAATGTGCATGGGCTTCATATTCTTGTGAAGCTGGGCAAAACTTAAAGTGAAAGACTGACTTCGTTTCTAGTAGGAGACAAATTTATTTATTTCTCATTTGAAGTGATAGTTGATTCTGTGTCCCATTATGCTTCGAGTTCCAAGGTCACTCTGATTGCTTTAATCAGTTGTACTTATCTCTAGTTATTTTCATTCAGTTTCTGCCTTTCTTGGTGTGTTCATGATTTTAATTTTATGCCTCTAATGGAAGAAATCCTCAGGATTGTAAGGCTGACAATTATGACATTATCTTGATTATCTTTTTGGCTTTTTAGCGTAGAACCTCCCTCCGACTGCAGTAACTAGCCATTTTTACCAATATAAGACCCCTAAATACGAGCTGTTGAAAACAAGAAATTGCACCTACACATATCAGTGAAGAGAAGGACGTGCTATTGTCCGTTGCATTACAACAATAACTAATATCCTGTTCTACATGTACGTTCTGACACAATCCAACCTTGCCAACTTTACACTTTGTATATAGAGCAGCAACCACCCCACCGCCAAGATAAAAGTGGCAACCTTGACATCCAAGTCTATATTCATACTATAATCATGGGATTCCAATGTCTTCGAGTTACCTAAATCCTGAAGGAGCTGCTCTTGGACCAACTGCCGAAGCCCTCATGGCTTTACTTTGAGCAAGCATAGCGTCGTAGTCCTGTATATCAAAAGGGTCAATCCCAATATGCAGATAGCTCCATAGTTTAATACATAATCAAAGATATGATGACTGCATTTACCCGCTTCTCAAATGCAATATCACTGGAGTCAATAATCTTGTCTCCAAGACCATAGTCGATGGCTCCTTGGGCACTGAAATACTTGGGTCGCTGGATGTCTTTACTAATTTCTTCTTTTGATTTTCCCGTTCCTTTGGCCAATAGATCAATGTAATACTCGGCATTTGCATCCAGTTCCTTGGCCTGATAAAAGGTTCATTATCAGACAAGAAAACCGAAAACTATAGACAGAGATAGAGGCAGAAAGAGCAAACCTTGATCCACATATCAATCACAGGTCCACTTGATTTATTGACTTTAGGAAGGTAAAGTTTTGCTGCAATATAAAAACACGTTGGCAAATATGTCAATAATTTCATATTTGTATAATAATCATAAATTCCACCAATGGGATTAATCAATACCTATAATACTCTTGGATTGAAAGGTTCTTTAATATAATTTCACACCGTCCATGACCAAGTTGTTTGATTCTCATACCATGCTGGCTTACAACTGAGACATCAGCTTATAATTTGTTTTTATTTGAGTGATTTTCTTATAGGATTAAATGATCATATTTTTCTAAATCATAGGCTCTGAAGTTTGAAATATTATGTTGTGACTATTTCTAAAATTTACTCCAAAATTGTCGGCTATCCAGCTGCAAACTTGTTCTAATAAATGAAAGCAAATTAAATTCATGAAAAAATAAAAGGACGTACATGGAGAAACACCACCGTTCTATTACTTGCTAAAATGCAACACGATCCAGTAAATCAATTCTAATCTTTATTACTTGCTAAAATGCAACACGATCCAGTAAATCAATTGTAATCTTATGAAGTTTAAAGGAAAGAAAAGTGATCATACTAGATGAGTTTGGCTGCAGAGCACGATAGCCCTTTTCTCCAAGAGATAGAAGCATTGCTGCTTGACCAAATGCCATGCCACAATTTACAGTGTAGATCGTTGATTTGCAGTACTTCAGAAAATAAAAAAGATATCCTTAGGACAGGCTTAAGCAATTAAGCAATTCCATTTAAGTATGAACAGAAAAGAAAATATCTACACTCCTCTCCTTTGCAAATGAACAAATGTCTTATATAGTGCATGACAACAGAGTCTAGATCAAATTAAAACAAAATTAAGTTGCACAAAATAACGCAGATATAGTAATGCAAATGCAGAGTCGGGAATAGAACAGGGTACAGAGAAATGTATCAACCATGAAGCATGACCCAGAGGGTCAAATGTACAAGCTCAAAGCCAGAGTCGCAGATAGATTGCGCTGAACTTTGATTAAGCTGGCTGCATGACATAATATGGAGTACTGACAAGGAAAAGAGCAGCATGACTGCAGCAGTTTTTAACTAAGATCAGATTTATATGGCTACAAAAAGGAATCATAGAACTGAAAAATAGATTGAAGTAATTTTACAAAAGCTAAGGTGCAACTATTGAACCTAAGAATAACACCATTTAAGTAACTTTGGGACATCTACAATAAACCTTTTGGTGCTGGTATAGAGGGACAACTGAATCAAATTGTGGAAGAAATAAAGGGATATGGGAGACTTAAAAATGAACTTGATTTGCCATTGATAAACAGTACTTATCACCATAAAAAAAGCGAACTATAAAGAAGAAATCAACTCAGAGCTAGACTAGTTAAGCTAGTATTAATGGAATAACAAAAGGCAACATTATCAGACAAATGGAAGCAAAAATGCTACTCCAGAAAATAATTATCAACCTTATAAAATTAGTGCAAGAAAGTAGAAGCTGCATACAGATAATAATACTTACACCCATAGCGTCTGCGATGGCAAATGCCTCAGATTCAGATCCAACAGTCTCCATCTTCTCGTTCTATAATAATAATTATAAAAAAAAACACACAGAAACAGGCCCAAACATATAAGTGAATGTGGATGAGAACACACAAACAAAGCATTGCACCAGAAGAAAGAAGGAAATTAGAATAAATGCAGCTCCAACCTGTGTCCCAGAAGAATTTATATACAAGTATACAGGTTTTGAAGAGTCCTCATAATCCAAATACATAAATTGAGCCACGAGAAGTTCAGTAACGGCTGGCACAATCTGTAAGAATTCACAGTCAATAATAAAACATTACAAGTTGGATAGAAAAAGATGGCTAAAAGTGTCAAATCAATGGCTTAATTAAATCAGGGAATAGCTGTAATACTCACAGGCATTCCTAGATAGCATATGCGGGCATCCAAGAGCAAAGAAGGCAAATCAGGAGGAGCAGATCTTGGTCTTCCATATCCTCTTCCTCCTCCTCGATACATGCTTACACTCATACTGTATTTTGCAGGACTCTTATCGTTCATGCTTGACAATGTATACATCCCTCCATAATCCAAATAGTTCCTTCTAGCTGAGATACTTTCCTGTCAAAATAAAGGACAGTATCAATGACTGATTATGCAGACTAAGATTGATATCCTATAAATATATCAATCTCTAAAAGGTAATAAATAATACTAATGAATATACAATTTCTAGCTACCAAATCATCACCAAGCTTTATAGATTATTTAAACGAGTTCTCAAAATTGTAGAACCTCTGTAACATGCTCTGCCTGTCTGCGGACTGGATTATCTTCAGTCATGAACATGTCCAGTTGTGAAGGAGTCAGACCATAAAGATATCGGGGTACATTTTTGTAGTTTTCCATCACTGAAAACAAAGATACAAAGAAATAGGAATTAGAACCTGAACCGTCTACCACCCTTGCTGAATGAAAAGCAATACCAAGGTTCTGGAAACGTAACAAGTTAGACAAGAGACGCTTCATTACACACAACTACAGAAATAAAGGTGAATAAAAAAGCATAGGCTGTGCAGTGCAGTTTAGGAATAATCTTATAACAAAAGAACTTCCTTCAGTGCGCTTAACAAAGTAATTTCACCTTGCAGCACATAATACCTAAACATGCAACAAATATTCTCCTTATCCAAGAAAGACGAAAAAGAAAAAGAAAATCCTTCTCTGAATCACCAAATAATCCATCGGAATCATCAGTCTGGAAACAGATTCACCCAGACTCAGCATCTAAATGTTGCGCCAAACCCAATGTAACTTAAAATTTAAAACTTGTTCCTCTCAGGTCCACCAAATTCGGAACCTAACAAACAACAAATACTTACTCTTAACTCTTAAACCCCAAAACAATCACAAAAAGAAAATTTCTAACACAGTTTCCACATCCAAAAACCAATCAAGGAAGCAAATAAATTCGAGGACAGAGCACATAGGCACTGCGTAAAAGTGTGATATGACACAGAGACATACATCCAGCCTTGAGATTCTCTTGTCTGAACTGCTTGGGAATATGGTCCATAGACTTTCCAGAAGCAGATGGAGACTTGTAGCTGTACCATCTCCTTTGAAATCCGGGCAGCTTTATCCGATTGGTGAAGGTGGTGGTGGGGAGAAAATAAGACTTCGGGAAGCCAACAGAGAGTGGTTCTGTCGTCGGAGCAGAGACTGGAGAGAGCAGAGAAGTTGCCATCCAAAGAAACTTGTGGAATCTCTTCGCTCTGTGTTGTGTTGTGTGATTGATTTTTCAATGAACTGAACAGACGATAGAGAAGCTTGGGGCTTCGGTGGATTTGGAATAATACGCAAAACGAGTTGTCGTGTTGGGTTCTTTTCTTTTCGAGCTCTCGGGTTGGGTGATTTGTTATTGGGCTTCTCTTCATACCAGTATTGTTACTGTTTGTTCGCTTTTCCTTCTGACATTGGAGTCCAGATCAGGTCCGAGTTTACTGGGCCTCAAGCCCTAATTGTGAAATTTTATTATGTGAAAAATTACTAGTGTAATTTATCACTAAATTTAAACTTAATATCCATATTTTGCATAAAATCTCTAAGTCTATGTATTAAGGTTTGGACTATACTCCTTTAAGTATTGTTTAATCCCTTATTCATAATACAAGCCCAACAATCATCATAAAGGATTTAGATTTGATTTGAAAAAAAAATGCAAGAAATAACATTTCTAAAAGGTGAACTAATAATTGTTACTTGTCGAATATCACGTACGGTATGATTTGGATAATAATTTTTCTTAAATTTTAATCCATTAAAAGCATCTCTTTCTTCTTATCCCTCCCACTTGGTTCAATAATCGGCTCTTTTGAAAAGTTTTGGAAATCAATATTATTTTAACTACTAATTTCTTCTCGTTCTACATCAACATCTTTAAAAATTTATTGGAGGCAATGTGGTTAAAATAAAACATATATGAATTGTTTAGCAACAACAACAACAATAAGTTTAATAAATAGTTCAATTAAATTAATACCATCATTTCGACATGCCATTTAGTCTTCTCTTTCTTAAAGATTTACAAAACAATCAATTCGTTGTTGATATCCTAATAAGATGGGTCTTTGATTGTTGATGGCCTTCATTTTAACCCATGCTTTGTTTGATGAGATAATATCTATCAACACATTCATATTTATCACAAAAATGACATATCATGTCATATGGGTAACAATGACTGCATAAATGCATTGCTTGGACTTTTATGTGTGTGTGGATAATGAGGAATCTTTCTTTGGATGCTAAAAATGTTGAATGTTCTTTTAGGGTAGTGAAATGATCTCCCATAATTATACGTGTGACACCTATTATGAATAGAGGCTTGATGTATGCTTCTCTAGGGCTTAAATGGGTATAAGTAGGTTTAGATATTATCATAGAAGTTATGTTTATTCTTTCCTTAAGAGTACTGAACTTTATACCCAAGTATAGATCATGTATGAAAGCATGAGGTTTGTTTTTTAGGTGGTGCCTAGTGTGCATTTTTTTAATACATGTGTTTGTTTAGATATAGGTGTATCATGCTCATTTTCTATCTTACGCTATTCACTTTGCATGTGTTCTCCCTCGACAAATGTAGTCTTACCATTGGATGCATTTCTATAAGTACAACCATTCTCATGCCTATGACTAAAATTCTTTTAAACTCGTAACAACCATTCCCATGCTTATGACTAAAATTCTTTTAAACTTGTAACATACTTTCTAGTTTTTTACTCCCTTTAGCAAATTTGGATAATAAATCATTGAGAAAACTGATGTGATTTTTTAATGTCTCATTTTTATGCTTTAATGCGTCTAATGTATGATTTTCATAAATGATCATATTTTTAAATGCTTTAGTGCTATGCAATTCAATTTTTCATCCTTTCTTTTTCATTTATGCATGCATTTGACTGTTTTTAAATTTCCTTAAGTTTGGAATATAATTCTTCTTTTTTTACTCGTGATTTTTAAACATCTGATTAGCTTATCATGTGTCAAATCGCTATCATTATCATATGAATAAAGGTTGTATTACCTCATCAAAGCACATATTAGCTATCTCTCCTAAATACTCTTTTTGGATTCAATTATGTCATCGAAGTTGAGACTTTGTGTGCTTTCTTATAGTTTTTGTCTGCTTCTCCTTCTTATAGTTTTTTCATACTTATTATGTCATTTAGCAAAGGATGTTTTGACTTTAAGGAGCTAGGTTTTCTACATTTAAAATAATAATATTTAAGGATTTACATCTTAAATCCTCTTTACCTTCTATAAATTCCATTGTTTTGGAGAAATTCTTTCTCTTAAAAAACTTCTTGAATTTCCTAGTGATAATGGTAATGTCTTTTTCATCACTTCTACTTGTAGATATCTCCTATTCACTGGATTCCTTCCTTGATACTTTGAATGCTAAGTCCTTTTTTTGGAAGCATTGTTTTTTTTTTGTCTCTTAAAGTCTCATTTCATATGTAAGAAGGGATCCAATGAGCTCCTTTAAATGATAATGTTGTTAGGTCATTGACTTCTTATATAATCATCACTTTAGCTTTACGCATCTTCGAAAGTACTCTCAACAACTTTCTTACCATTCCAACATTAGTATAGGTCTTTCCAAGACTCTTAAGATCATTAGTGATATCAATAAATCTAATAATACACTAGATATACTTTCATCATGCTTCATTTGCGGCAGTTCATTCTAGTGGGTTAATATGCTCACTTTACTATTTAACTTGATTTGTGCCTTCATGTTTAATTTTAATTTATGTTAAATTTCACAGCCATTTCACATATAGATTATTAATTTTATTTCTTACTAATATATAAAATAAGATATGCATGGCCCTACTATTCAACAAAGTTAATTTTTTATTTTGAGGTTATAATTCTTCCTTTAGCTTGGAGACCTTTTCATTAGCTATGATTTTTATAAGTGTAAAGGGGCTATTTGAAGGACATATCGATTAACTCATATGTCTTAATGGTCGACTAATATCTCAAAAATGATCATTATGCCAATAAACAATAAAGTTAAAAGTTTAACATAACTTATGATCAATCAATGTGCATTCAATACACAAAATTTGCTAGTCATTCCACATTAGTCAGCTACTCAACCATATTAGTTAACCATTATATCCTTTGGAAGGACATTGGTTGACCACATCACCATATTATTCTATCAATGGGTCAACAAACTCGCATATTACATATTTAAGTTACATTAATCGACAACTAACCTGTATTGATCAACCAATTCCCTAAAAATATGATTTTAACAACTTTAAATCCTCAAACTTAATTTTTTAAACCAATTATGATTTTAAAAAAGTTCCAAAATATCCTTCAAAAGAATATTTGAAAGATTAAAAGGTTTTTTTCCTTTAAGAATAAAAGCTTCAATGAAAAAACTAATGTAATGAAGTAGGTTAAAATGTTTATATATAGTGGGGCTTCAAAATTATCAAATTAACTAAATGAGATCATAATTAACATTACAAAATATAGAATGACCTTGATATGCCTTAATCTTCTTTTATTCTTGACGCGATCTTTTCTTCAATAGTTTTAAACTTTAACTTTTACTTATCAACTTCATGAATTATCTTCTTGAGTTTATGGTTACATCTTATTCTTATATTACTTTTCATCCAAATAATAAAGTCATTAATAATACTTATATTTTATTATCACCGGAACATCAATTACAATCTCCCTTTGTTTAATACTGATTATAATATATTCTAGAATCCTTCAACAGTTTCAAATCTTTCAAAAATATATTTTCAAATAAGACAAGCAATTTTCTTCTTAAAATACTCCATGATTGTGCACCTATATATATGAGTCGTACACAACACTTTACTTGGCTCATGGGGGGCTCTTAGAAATTTTCTTTTGAAATTAACCACTTAAGATAGTATTGATGTTTCTTATTTGGTATCCATAGAGGTGATATTGATTGTTGATATTCATTTAATGTTACTTGATATTAACTTAGAGGAAAAGAAATAAATATGTTTTAGGTGGTACTTACATAGAATTAGGTCCCTGGGGATTAGTTCTCAAACCTTTTTTAATCCATATTTTTTTGGTTTACTTAACAAACATTGCTTCAAAGAGAAACATATATATATATATACGCATACATACATACATACATACATACATACATACATACATATATATATATATATATATATATATATATATATATATATATATATATCTTTGCAAAAATATTATCTCGCGTGATG
>JAOSBP010000205.1:30964570-30977067 GCA_027563825.1 Erythroxylum mucronatum
GCAAAAATAGTATCTCACGTGATGAGAATTGAAAATGAGTGCCATATGAGTCTATAAATATTTGACGTATACGCATTTTACAACATTTGATAGATGATACAAGTGATGTAACACTCTCTTTTAGATATGAAGAATTAGAAACTCCCCTTGTGCAATAAAAATACCTTGCATATAAATAAAAAATTCTTATACATTTTTGATAGAATTATGATCTATATTAAATGGGAGAAAACATCATACTCGTATGCTTATAATGAGACATATAGCAATGTGAGCTTCTTTCATGTCTTTTTAGTAATAAAGATGCCTATATGAATTAGAAGAACATTACATAGTTTTTTTTGGTGTGACCATGCAACAAAATTATGCCTAATTTTATCATGTAAACTACTAGGTTTATAATGTAACCATATATAAATACATGAAATTTCTTTTTATTTTGAGACCTAGATGATGATGCATGAACATAAAAGTCTTCATGTCTAAAATTGAATATATAGGCTTATATGATGACTTAGGTAATGACCCGTCATTATAAAAATGAATTCTTTTAAAAAAATTATTTTAGCATTGGTCGATGTACTTCTTGATTGCCTTTCATTGAACTCTTTTGAACTTTAAGCATACTATTCAATTTTGTAATCCTTACATTACATAGAACTTAGATAATGGCTCTTTAAAAGTAATGATCTCTTTTTCAATGTTTCATTCTCGCGCAAGAAATCAAGAGGTATTAGTTAACCACTCACCTATATTGGTCGATCAGTGTATCTAAAAGTCTAATATTGCTTGATTATTAACCTAGATTTATAAACTAGTGCACTTGAAAATAATTTTTTTTCAAAGTTTTATTCTTTTAAGGATCAAAATATACTTCTTTGATAAAAACTTGACAAAAAATTAATTCAAAAGTTCTGAAAGTTTTTTTTAAAGATTAAGAGTATTTTTAGATCAAAATAAATTTTCTTTTGATTATTAAGGAATATATACATTATAACTTATATGCAAATAATTGTAATTATTACATCTCTAATTCATCAAAATGATTAAGAGAAGGTTACTAGAAGGATTACAACATTTGTTTAAATTTGAATCTATTTGATTCTTTCTTATTTTTGAGTCTTCATTTAAATTGCATATGCGCTCCACTTTCTTCATTTTCGTCATCATTTGATTATTTAATTGATTTGATTGGCTCTTTTATTCACTTTACTCTCTCATTGAACTTGAAATTTTCACATATTAAGTTATTAATATCACTAAAGACAAAAACATTAGGAGACATATAGTTTGTTATCATCAAAATTATACTTTTAAACCTTATTTAGTCTAACATTAATTTTTTATTTTATAATTAAAATAGAGTTTTGAGATTAAGTTGATATTTGTAAGTATATTGTTTAACTATCTATATACATATACATTTAGGCATCTCCCATGCAACATATTATTGTGAAATAAAACAAATTAAAAGAAAAAAGAAGAGGTTAGCAGAAAAAGTTCCCAATGCCTAATGGCTCGGAAAAGGATTTGCCATAATTTGGACAACCACTACTTTAACCCCATTCCTAACAATTTCACTTATAACGACTATGAAACTTAGAGAAATCTTATTATTATTGTATATACTTTGATGAAAAATGCATGCATAAATAGTTGATACCTAGTCCTCGAATAGGAAACACAATCAATAACAGTAAACAACCCCCTATTTTTCACTATACAGCTATATACAACTCAATACTCCCCCTTAAGCTGAATCATATAAATCATATGTACTAAGCTTGTTACATATAAATTCAATACACGAACCTTTGAGAGATTTGGTCAAGATGATTGCTAGTTTATTGGTTGAACTGACATGACTAGTAGTGATGCAATCAGACAAAATTTTCTTTCGAATAAAGTGGTAATCAATTTCTATACGTTTGGTTCTTTCATGAAATACTGGATTATAAGTAATATGGAGAGCAACTTAATTATCACACAATAACTTCATCTGTGATACTTCTACAAATTTTAACTCAAAAACTAATTGCTTCAACCAAATAAGCTCACAAGTTGCTAGAGCCATTGCACGATGTTCTACTTCTACACTCGATATGACAACAACATCTTGCTTCTTACTTTTCCACGATATAAGATTTCATTCGACAAGAACATAAAATCCTGAAGTAGAACGCCTATCAGATGGAGAACTTGCCCAATCAGCATCAAAGCATCCAATAATTTGTGAATGACCCCTATTTTCATATAATAATCCTTTTCCTGGTGCACCCTTAATGTACCTCATAATTCGAATGACTGCATCCTAATGATAATCACATAGAGCTTGTAGAAATTGACCAACAACACTAACAGAGAAAGAAATATCAGGTAATGTGATGGTAAGATGATTAAGTTTTCCTATCAATCTCTGATATCTGCCAGGATCAGCAAGTGACTCCCTCTGATAAGGTAAAAGCTTTGAATTAGGATCCATAGGAGAGTATATAGATCTACAGTCTGACGTCCCTGTTTCTTATAGAATATCCAATGCATACTTTCTCTGGGAGAGTACAATACTAGATTTAGACTGAACAACTTCTGTACCAAAGAAGTATCCGAGTAAACCCAAATCTTTTGTCTGAAAATGATGGAACAAATGTGTTTTCAATTGTTCAATCCCAAATTGATCACTTCCAGTAATGACAATATCATCCACATAGACAATCATATAGATACGTTGTCTTGATGGTGTATATTTATAGAAGACAAAATGATCAAACTCACATTAAATCATACCAAACTCTTGAACAACGTGACTAAACTGTCCAAACCAAGCACCAAGAGATTGTTTCAAATCTATAAAAGCGATGAAGCTTACACACTAAGTTAGACCCCCTTTAGCAACAAATCCAGGTGGTAGCTCCATATAAATCTCTTCCTCAAACTCACTATGGAGAAAGCCATTTTTAATGTCCAATTGATGTAGAGGTCATTGGCAAATGGCAACCATAGATAAAAAGAAATGAACAGAAGATACTTTGCCTATAGAAGAAAAAGTTTCATAATAATCCAACCCATATACCCTTTAGCCACCAAACATGCTTTTAGTCGATCAACTTGACCATTCAGACCAATTTTGACTGTATATATCCAACAATAACCAACATTGGAACGTGATACAGAAAACTAATTTAATCAAAATCAACAACCTAATGCTTTTATTAACTTGCATTCTTATTTCTTTTCTCAACAAAAACTTACATTATCTTATGCTTAAATTCATTGTGATTTGTGATTGAAACGTCTATAGTTTATTATTCATAGACAAATACTCATCTCAATCTAAATGTAACTAGTCATATGCTACGAAGAGCTAAGATTCACTTGGATATTGCTTTTTAGTCAAGGGATTCGAGTTGAAGCCATTGGATTGTCTAGATCCACAGCTTAATGTTAAATACTGAGTACAGGAGTCACTAGTCATAGAATGGAATGGAGCAAGTACCCAAAAAGGGATAAGAGAATAGGAACAGCCACAAAAGTAGTCATAAAATATTTGGTCAGGTTAGACTCTGAAAGTGATTTGGTGATGTGCATCACTTCGTCATCAACTACACCGTTACTTGGACGAGAATGCAAGTTGTGTAATCTGCCCTTTACTTATCTTTCAATCCTGTTTGGTAATACCCCACGTAATAAACTCAGTATATGATTGTGTAAAAGAACCTAAACAAGAAATTGCTTATTATAGTATTTTTCGTAGAGGATTATGCATACAGGACACAAGCTTTGTTTACCTTGAAAGGAAAGAAACGATCTTAGTATATATATTGATAAGAGATTCATGGAATAATCGTTGTACCCCTTTTATGGTGGTACATAATCACACAACATTATTTTAATTTCGGTTACATTCCACATTGTTTGGTATTGAAAATGACATTATTTTAATTTCCTTGAATGAAACATAATTTCAAAATTTCAAAATTATTAATCGAATAGGATACTAAAATAGATATTAAGAAGGTTAAATTTAAATTTAATATAAATTTTGTGACGATTTAATACCTATTGATTTTTTTAAAATTTTTAAATTTTATTTTATAAGTTTATTTTATTGCAATTTTTAAAATGCTAGGGAGTAAATTTTTTTTTTAATAGAAGGAAATACAAGCCAAAATTACAATCCGAACTGAGAGAAACAAATTCCCGACATATCCTCTAGAAGGATAAGATGGCACCCAGAGGATGTATTAACAAAATATGTAACTCCAATATCAAATTGTTCTGCGTAGTGGGCTAGCCAATCAGCACATCTGTTATTCTCTCGATAGATGTGATAATGATAACAGTTCAGTTATGAGTCAGCAGTTCGTGAATCTCCCGAACGACAAGATTGAGAGAGATAGACCGGTCGTCCGATAAGGAAATCATGTTGATTACCGCTGTGGAATCTACCTCAAGTTCAACCCTGCAGTACCTCAAATCTCACGCGAGGGTAAGTTCGATAAAAACTCTCCAGAGATTAATTGGTGGAAGACTTGAAAGGTTTTAGTTTATTGTCGTATCTTTTCTAACGCAAATTGTTTAAGAACAATTAACAAACAAGTGGTTCTAGTAATGCTAATCTTCTATGTGTAGAATTAGGCATACACACCGTTGTTTGAATTCAATGGATTTCTTCAATCTATCAACCTTACACGCCTAACTAAAAACCCCCCCATAAACTCATGTCATTCATGACGTCACTCAACCAACTTCTTCATGCCAAAGCACGTGTTAAACACTTAAAACCCACCTGTAATAATCATTTTTCTTTTTTATTTTTCTATTTATGTGAATCCCCGAAACTATAGAATCACTGGAATTGTGAAGAGTGAAGCGATGTTACTGGTGATACGTGGCAAAGAAGCTACATCAGCCTCGTCCACGTGGCGAGTGATGGGAAGCTTGCATCCAAAATGGACGGCTTGATGCGGTGATTATCGCTTGCTTGTCGGTTATGTGTTAGCAAAGGCAGGCAGGGTGCTGCTACGCCACGCGTCAGCTTTTGATTATGATCGCTTTTGCTTGCCGTATGACAAGTCGGTTGCGCGTCAGTTAAGTTTCAGTGACACTCTGTCTCTCTTCCTCATACACGCACACACACATCACTTGCTCTCCCTACTATACTAGCTAATTACTTGACACAAATACCCCTCGCATCAAAATTACAAGTTATCTTCAGTAATTTAGCCAAAAGTGCAAAATAAGTTCATAATCACAATGCTTAATTGCCTAGATCGTTTGATTAATTTTAATCAATGATTGAAAAGTCTACTAGTTTGGTTAGTTCAATCATACAAACTCCGAATTGTCTAACTTTGCAATTTGATTTTTTTAAATAATTCTTATTGTTAAAAATTGATCAATTTAATTGATCGATTTTTATTAATTAATAAATTTTTATATACTAAAATTAATTAATTAATATTCATTTAACAATATTCTTAATTAAAATTTAAAATTTTCTATTAGTAAGGACGTTATCTTTTAAATATATTTTAAATTTTTTAATTTTATATCAATTTCATAACAATATAGTATTAATTAGACCTTTTAAGCTTTAAATTTATTCTTTTATCAGTTTACTTTTGAGTTCAGTTTTTAAAATATTAATAATAATTAAATAATTAAATCTTTGTTTATACCTAAGATGACACATTTTTACTTTATTTTGATATATCTAAATAATTTCAATTATTTTTAATTATCAAAATTATAATAATTTTGATATGATTTATAATCCATATAAAAATATGGTAAAGTGGAAGCTGTAGAAGTGTAACTTGTGGGGCTGTAATTTCTAGATAACAACGATTAAAGTCAAGTGATGGGATTAATATTAGAGACGTGGCGACCAACGAGGGAAGTTTGGGAGTAAAGATAACTAAGGCAACCAGCAGGAAACCGCCAAAACTAAGCATTGACAGGAGAAGAAAGAAGAAGCCAAAGCCAGTAGATAAGGCGGGGACAGCGTCAAAAATGGCAACAAATAACAAAATGTACGACAGAGCGTTTTGTTGTCCTTAATCACTAAGCAAATATTGAAGAAACCACCTAGAAACTTGATGTTAGTTCTAGATTAATTGTAGTGTGTCAGTTGACCCACGGTTTTAAATTAGGGTTAATTATAAAAAATTTAAATTTTATTTAATTTTGTAATTAATTATAATTTAAACTTTAAAAAGTAATAATTAAATACTCGAGCTTTCAATTTTTTTTCAATTCTAATTTGACGTTGGTATTTCATTAACGTTATTGACGTAACTTAACATATGCGACAAAAACTTAAAGCACTTATACACGTCAGGCTTAATTAAGTTTAATTTACGTCATTTTTAGATTGAAATTCTTATATCAAACTCGTTACCTAAGTTTTTTGTGTATAAGTAGTTAGAAATTTGGTCTTCCGGAAGTCATATTAGCACGGTTAAACGAAATATTAATGTTGGGTTATAATTAAAAAACTGAAGGTTTGAATTTTAATTTTTTAATTAACCTATTAAATTATGAAGAATTATTATATTTTGTTGTAATTAAACTTTTTCCCCCGCTATTTGGGTTCCTGTTATTTTTGTTGTTAATCTTCCTATACCATTGTCAGTTATTTGTTCAGGGTTTCGGCAGATCTTTCGGTAGGATTAAGTTGTAACTTTTTGGACAACTGCTTAAGAAGGAAGCGTAGTCTCCTAATCCTAAAGCGAATCGAGAAAACACCTCTCCTTTTCGAAATAGTAAAATCTGCTGCAAAAGGTTACGGAAAGGATCAAATTTTAATTATTCCTCAGTTATTCCCACTGGGTTAAGTATTGGAGAGATTTAGACGGAACGAGATAAGAGTAAGACCGACAAAAAAATAAAAGAAAAATTAAGAAAATCCATTAAAACGCTAATTGCTGACCCAACTAGGCGTGCTCCACACGACCAAAAGACCCAAGTTTGGCCAATCATTAAACACTAACACACGATTTCCCATTCCTTGTCCGAGTGGGTTAAAGGCAGGAGTAGATTGTTTTGACTTGGAACAAGTCCTACAACACCTCAGTCTCCAATACACCACACTGCTCTATTCCCGGCCCCCCTCTCTCTCTATCTTTAGTTGACCGACTTCACTCTTACCACCAACTCTCTCCCACTCCACCCCGTACTTAGCTCTCTCTATATATAACCCCTCTCCTTAGTCCTTACTCCACACTCTTATATCTCCTCCTACCGAAAACTCATTAGAAGTTCCTTCTTTTCTCTCCGTTCTCGAGTACTGTAACTTTTCTCTTCCTTTCTGGGTTTGCTTGTGATCGCTAGTGCAAGGTTTGAATTGGGTTGCTATGGCTCTTGATGCTTTAAATTCTCCTACCACTACAACTCCTTTTGTTCATGAGGATTCGTGGACCAAACGGAAACGTTCAAAACGACCTCGTAGCGATTCCCCAACACCGACTGAAGATGAGTACGTCGCTCTCTGCCTTATCATGCTCAATCGTGGACACCCCGCCTCCGCCTCCGCCGCTGCCGACGTCGTAGATGAGATTTCGACCCCGCCGTTACCAAAACCCACGTCGCCTTTGAACCTTTCGTACAAGTGTGTGGTGTGCGACAAAGCTTTTCCCTCGTATCAAGCTCTCGGTGGGCATAAAGCCAGTCACCGAAAGTCTCCTCCGGAAACCGTTACAGCCGCCGCCAACCCATCAACCAACTCTTCAGCCACCGCGGCCGGCGGTAGGACTCACGAGTGTTCTATATGTCACAAGACGTTCCCCACTGGTCAGGCTTTGGGAGGTCACAAGCGTTGCCACTACGAAGGTGTCATCAATGGTGGGCATCACAACAACAGCAGCAGTGCCGCTACTGCTGCCACGTCATCTGAAGGCGGTCAGGTTCAAAGTCAAAGCCGTAGCGGTGCTGGGTTTGACTTTGACCTAAACTTGCCCGCGATGCCGGAAATTGGTTCCGTCGGCCGCGAAGAAGTTGAGAGTCTACTCTCGGAGAAGAAACCAAAATTGTTTCTTGAGCTTAAAGAAAGTAAACGATGAGAAAGAAGCGGAAGATTAGGTTTTTAATTACGAATATAGGTTTTTCTCAATTGTTTACCCTTTTTTCACTTTCTATGGGCTTTTTTAGGTTTCAATTTGATGGATTTAGTCTGTATAGAAAATTTGTTCATTGGTTTGTGAAACTCCAAATAATTGCTATCCAAGCAACAAATGTAGTTTTTAAATTCTTTATTATATTCTTTTTTCCATTATTCGTCATTTTTTAATAAAATTTTCAATCTTATATTGGTGTTCATACATAAAATCCATGATTATATAATATTGTTTGTAATTAATTATAATTTATCATTTAACGTAGCAAAAAGGGTATTATGAAAGCTAATACGTGTAGATTTGGCAAGACAAGCTCCAGCCAAACTCCAATAACGTAAGTAAGGCTAACTATTGTCTGAATTTCCAAGGAAATCCAAAGTCTTCGCCGCGTGAACAACCAAGACTTAGCGGACATTGAATAGTGAACAAACAGTGGTGTACAGTGCCAGTCACCAGCAGCCCCATGTTTAAGTAATGGGGATAATGCGGTTTGTGCTGAAAGCCAATAAACCTCAACCTCGCATGTGGATCACTCCTTTAATGCACATGTTGCCATGATATGGTTCTACTCTTAACCTCTATTGCGTGGCTCAGTCAGGACACTTGTGTTTAATAGCAACCGCACGCCTCACCAGTGGGTTCCAAAATGCCAAGAACATACACGAATTTGGACGCTATGTGTTATGTATTTTAATCCACTACATCCTAGTGATTATTCATGTTTAAGAAAATGGATTCTCTCTAAGTGGTCTATGTATGTCTAATAACTCTCAGCCCCCACGTTGGAACAATCAAGACAAGAAACATTCAACCTTGTACTTATGGATAGGTCTCGTCAAGATAGTAACTGGGAAGGGTAGTATGCGTGCCGTACTAGGTGTTTATTCTTGGCTTGAGTACCACAACAATGAATGTCCTATCCTACCCTATCCTCGCATCTCCAATTCCAACTCGTAATACGAATGTGTTAATAAATTATACCTGATTGATGAGAGTGATGACTGAATACATGGAATTGATAAACCCTTGGGGGAGTTCTTTGCGTGTGCAAGAGTAGAAATCGAGAAGGAAATATCCTAGAGTTTTGTGTGTTGTGGGGAAGGTAAAGAAGTCCCTTGGGACTAACATTGTCTCTTTATCCACTTGAACTCTCCGAGTCATGTATACGCAAGAAAATGATCAAATTAACAAAGAAAGATAGGCGGTGGGGACGCGGATTAGAATATTCAGATACCTATCTCTTAGCTTGAAAACTCAAGAAGGAACCTTAGTCACACGTTGGCTAAGTAACCTTTTTAAAGATGCATAAAGAAGATGGGAAGGAAGAAAGGGGCTAGAACCTTCAAAGGCGACTGATTGTACCACACGTATACAGTCATGACCAATTCATTTGCCGCTAGCTGCCATGCATGCATTCTTTACTTTTCTCGTATGTCGACTCCCAACAACTTTAAACTAACTTTTAATTATTTGATTGAATCGCATGTGCTAAATTATGAAATTAGAGCTTCAAAATTAAGTGAGTAATAAGATTGAATTCAAGTTTGGTAGGCATTCTGATAGAACAATACACCACCACAAGTGACCTTTGTTATTGGGTTCTTTAATTAGTGCATTTACCTCAATTATGCCTACTTTACGAGCAAGTAGGCAAATTAGTTTATCGCAGTCAATACCGAAAAGTATATTATTTTTATATCTGTCTTGCAACCGCAGTCCATGTATGGTTATTGATAACCCCGAGCCACCTTATTTTTGTTAATCCTTGAACTGACCAGTCACGCCAAGAGACTAGTAGGTGGTGATGACTGCCGTATTCTCCCTCTCGACTCGTAAAACGTTGCTTCATCATTGTAATAATCACGTAAGGATTACATCATTGATCCGCTGGCAATACCAAGCATAACTGTTTTTAAACCTTAATTAAATTTTTAAAAAATATAAGAAACTATTTCATAATATTCATTTAGAAAGAATCTCTCTGCTAATTAGGGATAAGACTGCGTATAATTATATCTCCTTAAATTATAAGTGAAATTTTTACTTAATTATTGACATTGTTGTTGTTTGTTTTTTATAATTGTGACGTTAAATATTGTTTAAACTATCATTGTCCGACTTAAACTATTTATAAGTCGATAAAAATATTTAATTTTTTTTTGTGAGAAGGAAAGAAACAAAGAGGCCTAGGGCCTTAAGAAAGCAATAGAAGCAGCATCATTAAGAAGAAACTGACGAAGTCCTGGCCCTGGAGACTCCCAAATAGACAGAAGCTGAGGATTAGAGGATCCCTGCTTAGCTAGAAAATCCACACACTGATTACCTTCTCTATAAGTATGCACAATAGAACACTCCCAATCACGCTGAATCAAATGCCCGATGTCCTCAATAACATGGAAGTAAGGGTGAGACTGAGGACAAGGTCCCTCAACTAATGTAATAGCTTCAAGAGAATCTGACTCCAAGATAATTTGTCTGAAATCACGATCCCAAGCTAAGAGGAGGCCATGATACATCGCTCGAAGTTCAGCTAGCATATTAGAAGCATGACCAATGAAACCCGAGAAACCCACAAACCAATCCCCTTTAACATCCCGCATCAGACCACCAAATCCTGCAGGACCTGGATTACCAATCGAGCTACCATCCACATTAAGCTTAATGTAGCCAGTAGTCGGAGCTTTCCAAAACACCCATCTGTCCAGCTTCACATTTGGAGGAGTAGGAGATGTAAAAGCATGATGACACTCATCAATAAAATAGATTTTTTAGGAGAATTTTATTAATAAAATAAATCTTTTTTACTTAAGATCGTTTTCATTTAATATAAACATGCATGTGGATATATAGATGAGAATTAATTACACCAAATATTAAACATATATGACATTAATTTTAGTGATCATTTCAGGCAAGAACCAGTCATCTGTTAAACAAGAGGAGGTCCAATAAAAGGAGGGTTCATTCAAGTGGTTTGACTTCAAACTCATCTCTACGCGGAGACTCCTCTTTCGTCTTTTACACCTGTTGGCAATTCTGTTCCTTTTTTATTTATAAAGAATTAAGACTCGTAAACAGGCTTCTTAGCCGAAGTTTAGTACGTGGTAACATTTTTTTAGGCAGGCTTGTACCCAAAGTTAAGAGTTTGGTACTTTGTCAGCTGTTACTAGCCAAAAAAATGGAAGGAGCCCTAATAGTCAATTTTTAATTTTTCGATTCAATTCTTATAGTTAAAAATTGATCAACTAATTAAATTTTAAATTTTTTAAAATTAATAAATTTTTATAGACCAAAATTAATTAATTAATTTTTATTTAACATTATTTTTCAATTAAATTTCAAATTTTTTAATAAGCAAGGGTAATATATTTAAATTATATTTCAAATTCTTTAATTTTATTCAATCTTTAGTTTTTTTACGAGGATCTAATACTAGTTAAAACTTTTAAAATGTAAATTTCTTATCTTATCGGTTCAAATTCTAATCTATTTTAAAACATTGATTAAATAATAGTAAAATTTAGAGTTCACATTAAATTTTAGAAAATAAAGAAACCAGCCTAAAAATAATATAAACCTTAGCCTCCTCTGAGTTTAAATGTTTTACTCAAAATCATAAACCCAAACCCTAATTACTTGCCATAGCTACCGTCTCTTTTATCACTATGTTTACGAAAATCGTACCATACTGGCCAAAAAATGGTATAGAAATGAAATCTCCGGTACCAGGTTCATGTACCGGCCTGTACCGGCATTTTAGTTGGTACTGACTGGTATTGTCGGTATCTAGAATATCGGCCATATACTTACTGGTACCAAAAATTTTATAAATTTCAGGGGTAGTTCTAAAAAAAATTCCTTAAAACTCCTTCTTCTCACCCCCTCCTCGGGACACTACCTGCTGCTACTCTTCTTCTTTCTCTCTTCATTTTGTCTCTCACAAACTCACACTCTCACTGTCTCTTTATACAAAAAAATCAAATTAATTTAAAACCCCCAACCACCCACAACCACCCACTCGATGTTGCTCTTCTTTTTCTTCCTCTCATTATTTTCTCTCATACTTTCACTCTCTCTCTTCTTCACTGTCGCCACCACTCCTTCTTCGATCGTCCAGCGACCACCACCGCATCCCCAACAATCGCCTGACGCCACCAGCTCACCACCACATTAGTCACAATCACGAAGTCTCCCTGGAATCGCCAAATCCAAACCCGACCGATCCCAACATTGAATTGGTTTTTGATTTTTTGGGTGTGTTTTTCACTCTTAAATTTGATAAACAAATTCATTGTATTTGGTTGTTTGTATATGTTTTGTGATAGAAACTATTGGTATGTTTTGTGATGAAAATTGTTGAAAATTATTGGAATAAAAATTGTT
>JAOSBP010000205.1:31020383-31030952 GCA_027563825.1 Erythroxylum mucronatum
TGTTTAATCTCCAACCACATTAGAGTCTTCCGGTGTTTGAAACCTTCTTTTCAGAAACTCCAACCATTTTGCATACACAAGCAATCAGCTTTATTGATTTAGTTCATCCCTATGTTGATGTTCCAACTTTGACTTCAACAACTTTGTTTCAAGTTCAAAATTTCTTTTCATGCATGTTAAGGATATAAACAACCCATCTTATTCTAAATCAAACATCACAGACACTGCCCATATAGCATAATCTTGTAGCGTAGTTTTCATGCGACAGTTTTAGTTGCTATATAATTTCTTATCTCTCAACCATAAATACTAATCTACCATGGAACATCCGATTGTACATTTTCACACCACAATGAGGTATATATTCATAAATCACCAACAATAGCGATGTCCACTAAAGCTGTTAACTACATCTGCATGAATGTAGCTAATATTCCATCAACCGGCACTAAACTTGGTACCTAACAATAGATGCATTACCCTACCTCAGCGGTAAGTGTCTGCACCATGAATGTCGCATCTGCCCTTGCATTTACAAAACGCCACTGCAGTTGACGGTTATAAAGGAGCCTCAACGTATGAGCATCAACAATTCGATCCTCCCCCACTTTCCCTCTCCTTACATCAACAGAGAAGCTAAGAATGGATGGCATGCTATTAGGACTACTACTCATTGGTCTCACCCTTGATGGACTAGAAATCCCTCTTGATGGAGATGAAGCAGAAGATGTCCAAAGCTTACTCGGCGAAGCGGGCCTAGTTGCCCCCTTAATAGGTGAAGAACCGATCGTTCTTGGAGATGCCATTGGACCATCGCTACTAAATCTTTTAGCTTGCACCATCTTTGAAGAAATACTCATTCTAGAAGCAGGACTAGTAGATAAAGGCGATCCTGGATCCTGCAAGCGTCTTAATCTGCTATTAGTTTCTTGCCAAAACTTCGCAGAAACCAGAATGCCACGTGGCCCACTTTTTGCCTTCAAAATGCCACCACCACTACCAAATTCTTGAACCCCTGAAGTGCTTCCAGAAGACACACTATCACTATCAGATGCAGTGAGATCACCAGTAAAAGAAAACTCATTTACTGAATTGACATCATGACTTTGCCTAGCACTGCCCAAATCCAAGCTCAACCTTCTACTGTCATCAACCATCATTGATTGCTGCAATGACTTGAAACCCATAAAACCAGATCCCGTCCTCAACTTATCACCATTGCCACTAGAATTCAAACTCCTAGACAACTGCGGGTTTCTCTCCCTCGAACCCGAATTCTCCTCTCGGTTCCTACCAGGCCACCTATGTTGCTCCGTCGGCCTCGAATTCTCTACCTGATCTCTCACCGGAGTAGCCCTCCTCCTCTCCGGAGTGGTTTTCCTTCCACCATTTTGTGGTGTCACAGCCTTCGCTTTACTAATCGGAAGCGAAAAGGCCTCACCTTGAAAAGACACCGACAAACTACGAGACGAAGTAATCAACATCTTGGTGGCAGTAGACATTTCAGTGGCATTGCTTTGTTTACTTTCTTGGTTTGGTGTTGCTGGCCTTTGGTTCACAGGCCGTCGTCTATCCACAGACTGGGATCTTCTGGGTCCCAAGAAAGATTGAGACTTTGGCGTTGGTGTGTGTTGCGGGCCGGAATTTGTAGAGCGTGAAAGCAAAGGTGAAGGGAATCTCTTTGAAACAAATGAAGATGAAGAAGTTGAAGAAGTAGTAGTTGTTGTGGTAGTAGTAGTAGTATTACTAGTGTTAGATGTTGAAGGAGAAGGTGAGAGGTACCTAGAAGGCACTTGTTTGCCTCTGGGTTTTCTGTTCGCAATGCGAACACCATTGTTGTGTTGTTGGTCTCTTTCAGAGGGTAAAAGTGGAGGTCTTGAGGTCTGATTTGGGGTTTTCTCAGTAGCAGAAGCTGCTTGTGAAATGGCAGCCACCATCATTTGTGAAGAGAATGTGAAATCTGCTCTCTTTGGCTCCTCACATTGCCTCTTGAAATGTGTGCTTTCTTCTCACATTAAAGAGACAGTTTTTAGTGGTCTCATGGTCTAGAACCCTGCAAAAGGAACAAGAATGAGCATAAAGTTTACACCTTTAGCAAGAACTTGAAGCCCCAGGAACTGGCCCATGATCCTGCATTTTCACTGCAAATGCTTTCTGGGTTTTAGAGAGAGAAGGAAAGGGAAAGAGAGACAGAGAGTAGGTGAGAGGTGAGATTGGAGTGGAGAGTCACAGGTGGGCTGTTTCCGTTTTGGGTTTTGGTGAACTTTGGAGAGACGTTATGTTACATAATTTAATCGTACCTTTTTTTAGCAAAACTCCCAATTATTACTGCAAAATCCTCCCTTTGGTCTATTATTAATTTTTATCATCAACTGTCAATTATAGCTGTCGTGTGGCTTTGTTAATAGTTTAATTAAAGCCCATAAGCTTTTGTATTTATTAACTGAGTTAAACCGATAGGGTAAAAAATCAACAATCAATATTTGATGTCATAAAATTAGTTAAAGATTAAATAAAAATAAATATTTTAAAATATAATTAAAAGTAAAGTTTTAAAAATCAGATCAGTGACTGAACTGGAGAAGCAACTGATTTAGGGTTAATGGTTCAACCAGAATTAAACTGTGATCGAACCAATGACTAATAAATATGTAAATTTTATTTTATATATTATATATATAAGATAATTTTTAAATATATTATTTAATTATTTCTCTAATTGTAAACTTAACTTAAACGTTTAAACTTTAAAACATTAAAGTTTTTTTTTAAGTTCACCAACACAACACAAAATAAGATAATAAGGCTCCCTATTTATATTTCATCAAAAAGATTAAAGAAAAGATCACTAATCATAATATTCATTGAAGTTGAAATCATCAAAATCAAGACATTTTAAATGAGCTAGCCGATTCTTTCTTTCACCGGTTCAGAGGTTTTTACCGATCTGATTGTAAAATGAACCGGTCAATCACTCACAAAAAAATAAGGGCTAAATCGGACAGTTTCATGCTCCAGGTAACTGATACTCCGGTTTGATCGGTCGTTTCGGTTCGGTTTTCAAAACATTGATTAAAAGAGTATATATTTACCTATCGAGATTTTGAAATTTAATTAAAAAAGATTGTTAAATATAAATTAATTCATTTATTTTAATTTATAAGAATTTATTAATTTACAAAAATTGGACCGTTAATCAATAAATTAATTTGTTGTTAACTAAAAGATTTATTAAAGTAAATCAAACCAGATAGTTAAAAATCAAATCGTAAAAATTTAACTGTTCAAAATTTTTACGCTTAAACCATCGAAATGATTAAGTTTTTTAATCATTGTTAGGAGGACTTATTTATACATTCCATCAAACTGACAGGGAGAAAGGCTTGTGATGACATGTATTATTAACAAACTAAATAGAAGGGTATTAGCAAATGATTATATCTTTGAACCTAATTACGTAGCAAAATCATGTGATTAAGTGTTAAATCTTGTGGTTGTTAATATTGCTCCACCTATAAATCGCCCTCTTAACTAACGTTTGATGGTTCACTGCAAAATACTTCTCAACTATTCACAATTGATCTCTACGTTTATATACTTAAAATGATGGAATTATAAGTAATAACTAATTACAAATCCATACTTTCTATTAACATATTTTATAAATAAAAATTCATCTATTTTTATTTTAATTTATATAAAGTATAAGTTAATTTTGTAACAATTATTTATTAAATTGCATAGATATAAATTTATAAAAATGTTACTAGTATAATTGAATTTTAAATCAATTAAGTATTATGCCTATATATACATATACATATATGTAAAGAATATTAAAAATGATGGTAAATAAAAATCAATATATTTATTAATAAAATAATCTATTAATTCATAATGGAATTCCAAAACAGGATGCTTAATATTCAAAAACTAATTTTAAATTATCGTTTAAACAAAATATTCATTTACATTCATTGAAACAATTTAGTGCATTGTAGATCATGATTGGCCGGTATTGCTGAGCTTGTTTCAGTAAGAGAAGCCCCGTCTTGGTTAAAAGAAAAACAAATCGACCACGGTATTGTGGAGTCTAATTGTTTGACGGTTGTTCAAGCTATCTTAACTTCGTCTTCGAATTGTTCTGAGATTAAAATTTTGGCTCTTAATTGTCTCTCACTCAAGTCACATTTCTTTCACTTGTCCTTCCATTGGACGCGTAAGATTGTCAATAAGACGGCTCACTCTTTAACCAGGGTAGCCTTATTACATGCAAACCTTTATCACTAAAGTGTTTGTCCTTCTTGCTTAGATTCTATTTTGCTTTCAGATAGTTCTGCTTGTTATGCCATTGATGGCGAAAAGCTAATAAGACCTGGGTGTACGAGGTAAGCCTGTTGGCTTGGTTTAGTTTCGTTGCCTTTCTTGTCAATAGTTTTGCGCTATAAATGATTACTTCAAAAAAAACAAAGTAGCAAACGCATGGTAAAATATTTTGTTTGTATTAGTTTTAATGTATGTATGTATGTATGTATGCATATGAGTTAAATATTAAAGTAGGTGTTTTTAAGGACAGGATCTTCTGTTCTATTTAACCAATTTATGATCTGTTCTATTTCATCTCATTCACACAATTTTTTTTCCTATTTAAATATTTGGATAAGATACGATAGAATAGAGTAGGAATTTGTTAAGGGAAATAGAGGTTCTGTTCCGTGTTTTTAACATACTATGCCTGCTAAGTTTCATATAAAGGAAATCAGTCTTATACAAATATTTTAAAAACTGTATCAAAATTTAAATTAATAACACAAAAAGTTTATGGTTTGAAAGGCTCGACCAATATTGTATTGTTATAAAATAGCTAAAGATTAATTAAAATTAAAAAAATTTAAATATTATTAAAAGTGATTATTTTTACTTATCGAAGAATTTGAATTTTAATTAAAAATAGAAATTGTTAAATAAAAATTTATTTATTTATTTTGATTATAAGAACTTATTAGTTAACAAAAATTGACTAATTAATTAATAAATTGATCAATTTTTAATAATAAAAGTTCTTAAAATAATCGAACAAAAAAAATAAAAATTGGATCAAAAATTAGATAATTTTTATAATTAAACGAACCAAATTAATTGAGTTTTTAAAACATTCTTCTTCTAGAAAAGAAATGGGACCCGTCTGCAATGAGTTTTCGTTATTGCTTACTTTTTATTTTTAAGATGATCTTAGATGGAAAGTCTTCTTAATTTCGACAATCTTTTATGTTGCAATTAAACAGCAATGGCATCATAGCCTATTGTCTTCAAAATTGACTCCTTAGCTACATCTTGCCCTCATTGTCATTAAACTACTTTAATTCTTTTAAAAGAATAGACTCCAATTTTAACAATATGGGGATTAAAAATTATATAGGAAATGCCCTTTTGTTAAAAATACAATTATCACATAACTATTTGCCTTAAGCACTATGTGATTCATACTAATCTTTTCACCAAATGCTTAGGTCACAATTAATTAGTGCTCAGATTGTCTTCTAGTCGTGAATGCTTCGAAGGATGGTGTTTCTGATTTATCTTATGCTGGGGTGATTATTTCGGATTGTAAAGCTCTTCTACGTGAGCTTTGGGACATTGATGTCTATTATGTCAAACAATCAGCGAACAAGGCAGCCCATGTCATAGCTGGGGAGGCTTTGTTTCAGTCTGATTTTGTGACTTGGGAAACGATTTTTTTCCAATTTGTAACTACTATTGCTCGTTCTGAGTTGCCTTCTCTTGATGTAATTCAATCAGGGTTTTTTTCGTCAATCGTCTGGATCTAGGTCGGGTGTATTGGGAGAGTCTGTTGACTCAAGGATAGATTGGTCCAGTTGATTCGGTTTTCCTGACCGTTTTATTAGTAATATAGTACCAGTTTCCAAAAAAAAAAAAAGGACAATCTAGAGATGACTTGAGCAACTGAGAAAGAGAGAGGGATCAGATAATGTACCTGAGTGAAGACAGGAATGAATTAGCTCTTAAACTGCATGAAAACAGCTCTCAAGCAAACACAACAGTTAAAGATGGATTGAAAATATGCAATACCTTGGAGAAGAATAACACCTTGTGAATTTTGTAAACTAAGCTAACTATTCATGTGTTAATTGGTTTCCATTAAAAAGAAAAGATGCAACATCTTATTCCATCTTTCCTTAATCCATCCATCCCTTGCTTTTAACGCATGTCGATGTTTCTTAGAAAGGGTCCAATAACTTGTATAGCATTCCCCAATTCACCAGAATTTTATATTCTTAGGTCTCTGTATATGTTGTTGTGATGACCCATTTGTTGGTTAACCAATATGATCTTGGAGAAAAGTACGCTTGAATTCAATAATCTCATTTCCTTGTTATGAAACAGTAAAATATAAAGCAAGGTGTAACAGAAATCAAATCGTGAATATAAGGTCAATATCCCTTAACATCTCTATTCCATTACTGTCGATTAGGTAGAGAGGTCCCTTCGAAGCCAAATGCAGTTGACTACTTGTCACTCAATGAAGTGAAAACGATAAGGTCAACTATGAAAGGAAGAAGTGATTCATTTTACATGTCAATCGTATTATTAGTTTATGTGTACGTAGTGCATGTATTTTACTTCTACAAATACTAGGTTAGATTCGTGAAACTGAAAACTGTTTTCATACTTGTCGTTTACTTTTGGCATGTCAGAACAATATAGCCTTTCGCTTGAAAACCAAATCTTCTGTTCAGTTTTACTCTGTCTTATTTTGTTTCATAGAATCTCAGCCATATATTTTGCGAGACCTATGCGGGCTCTATGTAGACCCCACATAAATAAATGACTGAGATTTATTGAACACAATAAGATATTATAATATTGGACATGAGATCTAGACTCTTTCGCTTGAGGGTCTGGCGACGTTCGTACGAAGATGGTTAAATTATGCTGGCTATAGTATATATTAGTTATAAAACTGTAAAACACTAGGTTTCTTCGAGATTATAACAGATTATACTGAACAGGGTTGAGGATAAATGAACAAGACATCTCGGAAACCTCGAAAAACTCCTGAACCAAAGCTTGTTCTTCAAACTTGCGATTTAATGAAGTACTGTACAGTGCAGTGATCAGGAACATGGTAAAAGTAAAACCAACCATCCGTCCTGTCCTCCAAGCTTCTTTATTTTTCATTTTTAAAAGTCTTCTTGGGATTGTTACCGAAACTACGGTCAGTATTTGCTTAGTTTACTGCAAAAGGAAAGCTTGTGACAGGATCAAGTTCCATCAGCAAATAAGACACTCAAAAATAACGTTTGAGTACATACTTTTGTTACTAATGAGTGTTTTCTGAGAGTCTATGCAGCAAAATTCTACTTGTTGCTTTTGTCCTTCTGGAATAAGGAAACAAAAAAGTTAGAAAGTATTTGGAAGCCTGTTCCTTACGATATGGTTGTAAGCAGAAATGATGTTCTAAGAGAACTTTGTGGTCATGTGCCTTAAGGCACACTCAATGAGACGATTAGTTTCAAAGTAACACACCCACTAAGTGGTTATCTAATTGGCATTAGTTAGCTCTCAATATGAAAGTGATAATATAGATTTTGGGACCATGATTTTGTCTGCACCTGTAGCTTTCCACCATTGCTTCTTCTTTCTATTTCACCCTCTGATATATACTCAAGAAACTGAAAATGTGACCATCTGTGATTAGTTGGCCGGTGGCTGGATAGCCAACAGTACACGCTTTAAAACTATATATATATCTAGTTATTTTGCTAATCACACTGATGTGATTTGTGTAATATCTTGAAACAAAGATAGAAGTTAGAACAGTAATTAAGTTACAACTAGCAACTAAAAAGTAAATCTTGAACATATGTTTATATAACTAGCACACTTTTACCTTTCTAGTATTAGACTAGTGATGGAGGACCTACAAGTGATGGCAGATGCTTGCCTTTAGGTTTCCTATCTGCTACTGGACCACACTCACGAATGAGCATATATGATATTTGGATTAGTGCTTTTAACATGTGCCTTGCTACTTTAAAAAATTGGCCTAGTTCTGCTACATTGCCCAGCACTTCCCTAACACAACCAAGCAAAAAGGTTAGGTTCTTTTATTAGGGAGCTCAAAAACATTTGGTTTAATTATGTAACTGAACTTTAAAGTAAATTATGACTTGGTCAGCCATGATGAGCAAGCCCGTATCGAAAAAGTTCTCCTTCAATAATGAAAGAGATTAATCATGTCTTTGAATCCTAATCCATCTGTAAATTACTAACATTGGTGTCAAAAGAATTTTACTTGCAATCTAAATTTGTATCCAACTATTGGTTGTCCATCTTGTTATTCGGACTAGGATGATATGATGCTTGTTTTCAATTCATTGTTGTGCTTATAGACAGCTCAAAAGAGATATACGTTATTGGCATATTGATATTTTCTGCATCATCGTGTTTTACTATCCTGTTATCATGATTGTCCTATATTCATGGAACATGAAGAACCTTACATGATTTCTATTAAGAGGCTATGTCGAGACACTTTAGTAAAGGATGATAATAATGTGGTCAGCACTAAGTTCCTATTTGGATGGACTTTTGGGAAGTTAATAAGGACTTTTCTTCACTTGCGTAAAATGACAACACTAAGTGCTTGTTTGGATATGGACTTTTAGGAGGTCAATAAGTACATTTCTCCACCACAAAAACCTTTTTAAGAAAAATAAGTATTTGGTTGTAAAATAAAAAAGTACTTATTTAATAGATATGATTTTTTGGCAGCTAAAATACAGCTTTTTAAGAAACTCAAATTTGAAGCTTCTCAAAAAAACCTCTCAAATAACTTTTTAAAGTAGATTTTTTAGATCAATTAATGACCTTATTTTTTAGTCTCTTTTGCCCTTATATTTTACACTTAATCCCCACAATACCTACAAACTTATCTTCACGTTTATCATGCAAGCCCATCTTCTCTATATATTTTTGTGTTTTAATATTTATTTTTTATATTAGTTTTCTTATATTATAATCCATATAAAAGATTTTGTTAGATATATTTTTATTTATGTTTCATATGGTTTAAAATTATGTAATAATTAATATATTATGCTTTGCATATTGTTTAATATACTTTAAATAATATTTATATACAAAAATAATTTTTATTACAAAATAAATTATAGTTAAAATTAAAAGTATTTTTATTTTTATGTTGTCAAACAGTCTATTGTATGAAGCTCTTTCAAAAAAAAATTTTTAAAAGACATCCAAACAGTTAACTGACTTCTTAGAAAGATTCTTCTCAGAAAAGATCTAAAAAAAATGCCCTACTGACAAAAATTCTACTGATATAAGTCCAACCAAACAGAGGCTAAGAGACAGGTCAAGAAAAATTCATCCCGTAAGATCTATCTTTGAGTCCTCATAGTAACTAGTCAATACACAATTTCATGCTATTTAATGGTCGTGGTTTTTTCGATGATAGAAAACTCAAATGATTTGATCAATTTAACAATAAAAATATTGAATCGGTCAATTTTTTGATTTAATTTTCAACTTTTAGGTTTAATTTACTCTAATAATCTATGTTATTACAAACCAACTAATTTATTAAGTAATCAACTAATTTTTATAAACTAATCAATTTTTATAAACTAAAATAAATAAATAATTTTTTCAATTAAACTGAAAATTTTTCAATGAGAAAAAAATCTTCTTCAACATAATTCAAATTCTTTATTTTTATTCGATATTTAACCGGTCTTCTAACCAAAACTTCAACAAAAAGAAAGAATAACTAAAATTTCGATCTTATCTTGTTTGTATTCTGAAATCGTTGTTTTGTTTGTTGTACATGAATGAAGCATGGTGGATTATTTCATTTTTATTTGCTGATATATAGATTATGCTAATTATGGTTTAAACAAAACAGAGTCTATAGTTTAAGTGTATTAGACACATTACAGGTTTGTCATTTGTTGAATTTAATGATGGTCGTATTAGCAGTTGACATGTACTCGATCATTATCTATAATTGTTGGTTTATACCTTACAGCCAATTTTTGGTTGTATATTTAATTGTATGAAATTTGTTTTATTCAATGAAAGGCATTCTTTATCTTTGTGTTTTGTTAATTATTTTATTATTAATCATAAAGATAAAATTTCTGGAATAGTTGTTATGCAATTAGAAATTATAGTGTGATTATAATTATTAGATTCAAATTGCAATTTTGTATTATTCCTAAAATGTTTCTAGTCATAGTTTCATCAAGATTGGGTATTGATGAAATGGTTAGACTAGCATATAGTCGTTTCTTTCTTATAAAGAAAGTAATCGATCTCATAAATTAAAGTGTGGAGATATTTAAACAAACATGTCGGTGCTTATTAGAGAATAAGTTCACTGAATTGACCTAATTATGAGAATCCTAAATGGAACATTACTTGTATGTCTGTGGATTATCTCATTATGATAGTTGTATAATTGATCCTTAGACTTGAGATTACCAAAGTTATCTCATGTAGGAATTACTATGTTTTGATGCTACTTAT
>JAOSBP010000205.1:31041755-31075476 GCA_027563825.1 Erythroxylum mucronatum
AATAAATATCAGTGTTTTTGTTTGTTCTGTCTTGGGTGGCATCCATGTATCCTCCCAGGGGGTATTTGGGTGTTACAATTATTATTTATTATATGATGAAATTGTAATATTTTAAGTATTTTGTATCGTCCTTAATTTTATATTTATACGACGATTAAATAATTTTTGTATATTAATTATAATTATTATTTATACGTGAAATATATTAAAATAATATTAATGAAAATAAATGAATTATTGTTATTTCAAATTTATACTGTTATGAATTTTAAAGATATGGTTGATATAAAATTGTAAAATATACGTGACAATATATTAATAAATTATTTTACATTTTTTAAAAAGTTGAATAATTATTTTATAAATTTAAAAAATTATTTAAAATCTATTTTACAATTTTAAAAAAATTATCCGACTGGTATTAGGTATTAGTACAATAATGTATCAGTTTCAGATACCTATACCGTATTGATAACATTGATCATGATTCATGACACAGACCAACCTCAAGGTGACCAGTGGGAGGAGACGCTGAGGCAAAAGTATGTCATTGTAAAGAAACACAAACCCTGCACCTTTGGATCTAGTCACATCCAATGGTCGGTAGCTGGCAATCCATGTCTCCAAAACAATGGCCAATAAGGCATCGACACGTAATCTCCAATAAGCCAGAAACCTGCTATTTGATCCTCCATGAGGCGATGCGTCTGTGCCTCACTCTTTGTCTCCCACGTCGCCGTTTCAGTCTCCCCCAACTTTTTAAAGTACCGTTTTGGTTTTCCCTTTTATTTTCTAAAATCCCCGGTTCAATCGACCAACATACAAGAACAAAAATAAAAAGCGGAGCTTTTGGAAGGACCAGTAAGAGTGTGCTTGTTCTGGGTATTGTTTGAATCTGTCTCTTACTCTTGACTTGAGTTTGTTTGTTCTGCTGTGTATCCTTTGCTATGTGTTGTTCTGCTGTGTATCCTTTGCTATGTGTTGTCTCTTACTCATATGCTATGTGTTGTCTGGGTATTGTTTCAAGAAGTTACTCTCAAAAACACCTTAGCTTTGCAACTGCAAACCCAGGATCATAAAATTTTTACCAAAATGCTTTAAACTGGATTAACTAGGATAACACTGATGAGGGATTTCAATTATTACCTTTAATGTTGAAATTAAATTGCTTCACTACAAATCAAGATTTCAGACTGGAGTGTAATATTGATTTCGCCTGAAATGCCATATTTTCTATCTGATTATGAGCTCTGAATAGACAGACACTTCCTCCGTTAATCAACAACTGCAGCATTTCAAGAAGAGTTTTATTGGAATTTATAAAATGCTCTTTCAAAAAACAACATATTAGCATCTTTAATGGAGGCTATGTATTTTGTATAATTACTACTTTTACAATTACTGTAATGGTGGACTGGCGTTTGTGAGGGTGTGAAGGAATGTTGTCCACTATATCATGAAAATTCAGTTCACTGTTGTGAAGCCTTATTTAGTTCTACCAGTCTGCGTTTGCATTTGAGAGGTATTATCTTTTATTATTCACTCTATTGCTGTTTCATTGTCTCAAACTCAAAGCGTTATTTTGATTTCTTGGTGCATGGCATGAGTAATGCCTTATGTGCTAATGTGGCTGGTGTATTGCGAAAATTTTTAATTCGTTCATTAGAATCTGTTTTGAGATTGTAAAGATTTTTCTTTGTACTGCTGCTTTTATTTTTATAAGGATATTGCTGGAACATTAGCCATAGAGGAAGCAGGAGATGCAACCCAGGTTTCTAAATAATTTTCCTTACCAGTATGTTTTCCCTCTGCTCTTGAGTTTGTTATAGATGCCTCGCTTGTTACAAGTAGTCAATTTTCCAATCAATATGCCATTGTAGTTATTCGTGCTTCATGGTTAATTGAACTCATAAATGAGTGAAACCCTAGAATGATTTAGTTGGTGGCTAATTTATAAACTCCAAAGTTGAGGTCTTTAAAGATAGTAGTCAAAGATTGCGATGTTGATGTATGCCAAAGAGGATTGCCTGATGGAATGAAGTCATGAACAATAACTGGCTGTAGAAACCATGCATATCCTTTATTGAAAATAAATCGTAATGGAACACAAGAACCAATGTAGAGTTTGAGCGATTCTGCCAGTAGATAAAGAAAATAATGAATGAACAATGTGGCAAGCACCTAACTTCATAGGCCCTTCTTTAATTCAGTCTTGCTTATTACCCAATTTGGAATAAAGATCTGCTATATAAACTACAGAAAGCCAGTACTCTAGCTAATTGAGATGTTGAGTGATAATGAAGAGTGAACGGTAGGAAGTGAGGAACTTTAATCTTGTTCTTCAAACGTCGTAAAATCTGGACACTATAAACTGACTAAAAAAACGGTATGATACATAATGGGTTGGTATAGAGGTAGTATCTCGAGAACTATTTTCTGTTGAGAGTTGGGATTTGCTTAATCTAGTTTAGGTTAGTCATGTATTTAGATCCTGTCTCCTATCCTATCACCTCCGTTGCAGGTTTCCCATCAAAAGAAGACATTCAATATTTTACTATTGTATTATTGTTTCTTGTACTAATAGTTGCAATACCGCAGAAATTGCAGAAGTAGAAAAGAAGAATATCATCAGATCATACCCCATCTCCTTAAATGTTGTGCCTATTGTTTGTGTGCGTAGTCCTATACTACATTACTATGTACATTGTTGAGTCTTTTACCATTGTATAGGCATGAATGGATATATATGACTAGTTCTATGGTTTCTCATGCTTTTATTGCTTTATGCTAATATCTTTGGCAATAAGATAGTCGATGCTAGAAATCATATATAGTTTCCTACATTAAATGATGTCTGTGGTTTTGATGTAGGTGAACGACTCCAAGAATTTAACAAGATCATCAAGAAATACCCAAATCGAGTAAGTTCATCTAGACTTGTGTTTCTTAGATTCTAGAGCTCCTATTTTATGCACAATATAAATGCCTCTTTATAAAGAAACAGAATTTCTTTATACCATATGATTGAACATGGAAGGAAAAGGATAGGACAACTCAATACGATGTCTTTCAATTTTAAGTTTTGTTTATTCTTCTCTATTACTCCATTTTATTAAAAAGTATATAAGGTTATCAATAAGTGAAACCCTTATTTCCTTTTGCAGTCTTACGTTCACTTTTTAAAATGTAATAAGCACTTTAACCTTTATTTCAACAATGCAATCCAACTGTATCTGCTATAGTCATACATAAATTCTAGTCAATTTGAGCTCTTCTAATATCAATTATCACTCATTCACCACTATCAAAGTTTATTCATATCCTTTATTAATCAATAGACCAAAACTTGATATATTTTTATCAAGGTTGGGAACTTGAAGTACATCAGCTATTTGGTTTGTATGTATAGGAAACTGGTCATGGTGTGGGGTAAAGATAGAGCGACGGGATTTAAAGCTGAGGATATAGCTGAAACAAGTGCTAAGGTTAATAGCTCAAAGAATATGACAGAGTGTTCTTCATCGAATAGTGAAGATGAACTTGTGGTATCTGATGCACAAGGATCTTCGGCTATTTCTTTAAGCAGCTATGGAAGAAAAAGGCGAAAAAACCTATCACCAAGAAAGGAAAGTTTTTACAAGAAAAAAAGACTGGCAACTCTTCAGAATACTGTTGAGTCAAGGTTAGACCGTTTCATTGTTAAGTTTGAGTCTATTTGCGAACAAATGGCCTCACAATATACAGTTGTTACAAATGCTTTGATTTCGGAGTCTAAATCTGATTTCCTAAGTAATGAGAAGATACAAGAGCTCATCAGTGAACTTCTTAATTTTGGCATATCTCAAATGGATGTTGGTAAGGCTGCTGTGTTACTCTGTAATGATCTTGCTAAAGTTCAGGTTTTGTTTGCTTTGCCAAGTCATTTAAAAAAGTCTTTTGTACATGGATTCCTCTATCCATCTTCTAGTATATGAATCATTCGAGGAAGCATGTTAATATTTTTGTAAGTATCATGAACTTATGATGCAATTGATGTTGCCTAACCAGGTTATTTTGTATTAGTTAGGTCTTTTGTAGTTGTGATGCAAACAATATTTGTAGTGTTAATCTGGTTATTTTGTATCAATTGAAGGCTTTTGATTAAGGTATTATGCATATGATAGATATTTTAATCATTTGCATTATTAAAGGAATGTAAATTGTATTAAATTATGTTACTTGGTTTTACTATAGCAATGGAATAGTAAATATTATGGTCATGTTGATGAATTGTACACTATTTTAAATTATTAAATTATATTTTGAGGTTATTATGTAACTAATGATATGTTGATGCAAGAAAATATTGAAGTATTAGGAGCTATTGGAAATGAAATACTACAATATTTGATTTTAAATATTCTATCATCATAAATGGGTGCATAAATTAAATATAATTAATTAAAATATATTAAAATTTTATGTATAACAAAATTTTTAACAAATTTTTATTTCTCAAAATTTTGAACAAATTAACTAATATTGATGGTAATTATTTCTTTATCTTAATTAATCATAACAATTATAAAGATTATATTCATTCTTATTTTTTACTTTATTCATTTTTATTCTTATTTTTATTGTTATTTTTTACTGTATTCATTTTTTTTCTCATTCTGTGAATCTAAGTATATCTTAAGTTTGAATCAATCAACTACCACTCCTCTCTTGTATTCATTTTTATTCTCATTCTGTGAATCTAAGTATATCTTAAGTTCGAATCAATCAACTACCACTCCTCTCTTCTTTTCATCTTAAGTTCGAATCAATCAACTACCACTCCTCTCTTCTTTTCATCTACTGCTTAATTCAGCCTCTTAGCCACTACCTATGGTGATTATTATTGTCGTTACTGTTACTCTTCTTCTCGTTTGCCGCTTCCTGCTTAAACCTCTCAGACACCTATAGTGGTTATTGTTGTTGATTTTGGAACTGAATTTGGTTTTGCATCACTCTTCTTCTTTGCTCCTCTCTTGTTTTTTCTTATTTTATTATTGAACTAATCAATATCTGTTTAACTATGTTTGAAAACTCTACTGTTTGGGCGAGATTGAGTGTTATCTTACTTCAGACATAATGGAGAAGAAAAAAATAGGAAGGCAATGTAAGGAGTCCATATAGTTGAGAGTTGTACTAAACTTCAAATTTTAACAAGTTGGATCGAGTTTATCTAAAATCCGACTGAACTAGGACTCAAGTGCAACCCAACTTGTTGCTATTCCTTCTTAATTGGGATAGATAGGAAGTATTATGGATCTAAAACCATCTCATTCAACATATAGTCAGCATTTCCATTAAACTATATATATACCTCTGATAAAACTAAACATATAAATTTGAAGTTGGATAGGAAACAAGGCATGGAACACGCTATGAAAACGAGGGGATCCTTCCAAAGTATCCTTTGCCAATATCAATCCAAGTTCAATAAAAATGAAGTGCTCAAACCTATGCTTTAGATAGTTCATAACCAAAAAAAAAAAAAAGAGAAAAGAAACCAGTAGTCATAAGGCGCTTGCACCAATCCTAATCCTATGCCATTCTGGGATGTGGCATATCATTCAGCGGTACTGCAACAAAGATACAGTCGAGAATGAGAAACCACACGAGATCATTAAAGTCGTGCGGAATCATAACCATCACAAACATAAAACAAAAATTTACCTTGATGAAGCCAATTTCTTTGGCATTGCTGCGGAAGCACTGTCTACAGCACATAAGCCCATACTTTCTAATCAATCCATGGGGATTCCCACAGACACGGCTGTCACATGAAAAAGACAACCCAAAATTACAGCATTCTTAACTCTCACATCCACAATACATGCTCAAGACTACAAGCATACGAAACAATTTCCTAAAACATGTTTTCCAAAACTGTAGAATCCCAGAATTACACCCTAAATGAGTGAAATAACAGATTGACAATTAATACAGCAGCCCAGTAATTACATCAATAAAACCGGTCAAAGTCCATACAACTATAACAATTAGCTTTGAGAAAACATTAAACAATGAACTGTATGCCTTTCTTTTTGGAATTTGAAAGAAACCGTATGCCTTGTGCTACCATAAGAACGCATAAACTGAAAAAAAGCCTATTCCTAATTGCCCATGAACGATAAAAAGATAAAGAAACGATCTTGAGCTCATCCCTCCACGTTTTCATGCAATTTTTCAGGTAACAGACACGGAGAAGAGAAAAGGAGGGTAAACGATGATACCATGTGCGAGAACCAGGGCCGTAGGTCTTGGGGTGAGAGCTCCAAACGTTAGAGTGACCCATTACTTATGCTGATCTTCTTAGAATCTACAGAGCGGCTCAATAGTTCAACTCTTAGATTTGAATAGCAGCAAAGCAAACTTGATAAACAATTGAGGGATAGTTGATACTTATAGGGCTTCTCTGGAAAACCCTAGTTTGAAAGAAGTCAGTGTGCGTATTACGACATCATCCTGCAAAACGACGCGTCGTACAACGTCCTCCAAAATTAGATTACGATAAAAATAAAAAATAAAAAATAAAAAATAAATTATTTTTATAATTATGAAAATTGAAAGAAATTGATAACATCAGTTGGAAATTAAGGTTAAAATGGGTAATATACAACGAAGTTGGGAACTTGGAGAAATGGGTTGGAATCAAGTTCGAGACTTTGCTGAACGCTTAAATAGTAGGAAAGAAGTTCGTTTCAGTCATTATTTTCAACGGCAGACAATGTTGAACTGGTTCGAAACTTGTGATTATAGGTTCTAATCTTTATGGCGTCCCACGTGCGGATTAAGGTATTTGTAGTCAACACCTCATCAAGTTCAATTCTTGCCAGGGGTTGGATATTTGGATTCCAACCAAGTGGGAGAAAACTGATAGAAGGTAGAACAACTCAACACGTCTGGTTGTTCTTAACGCATAAAGGTCTAACTTTTCTCTTCTGAAATTGAGGCAAGTTTTTATTCATAGAACAACTCAACATGTCGGGTTGTTCTTAACGCATCAAGATCTAACTTTTCTGAAATTGAGGCAAGTTTTTATTCTCTTTCATGTAGTTCATACTTCATAGACCTTATTGTTTTAGTAGATTCTTATGTATGAGATGTTCACTTATTGCACAGATCTGGTTGTTGGAGAAAATCCAAAGTTAGGAGTGTGTTGAACATATTTATGATTGCTTAAAGAGTCCAAGTTACAATCTTTAGCATCTCTATCTCCCTGTCCGAATGGTGGATGGCTGAAGAGAGAATGTCAAGTGATGGAGAGGAAAAAACTAAGACAGGCCCAAAACTGACGCTATGGCCTCTTATCGCTTTGATATTCTACGAGGTTTCTGGGGGTCCTTTTGGTGTAGAGGACTCTGTGGGAGCTGGTGGTGGCCCTTTATTTGCTTTGCTTGGTTTCTTGATTTTCCCTTTGATTTGGAGTGTTCCTGAAGCTCTTATAACTGCAGAATTAGCCACAGCCTTCCCTGAGAATGGCGGGTATGTAGTTTGGATATCTTCGGCTTTTGGTCCATTCTGGGGTTTCCAAGAAGGGCTCTGGAAGTGGTTTAGTGGGGTTATAGACAATGCTCTTTACCCTGTGTTGTTTCTTGATTACTTGAAGCATTCATTCCCTATATTCAACAGGTTATTAGCTAGAATTCCTGCTCTTCTGGGAATTACATTTTCTTTGACATATTTGAACTACAGAGGCCTACATATTGTTGGAATTTCTGCAGTTTCCCTTGCTGTGTTCTCTCTGTTTCCGTTCTTTGTGATGGGTCTCCTGTCAATTCCTAAAATTAGACCCACCAGATGGCTAGTTGTCGATTATAATAAGGTACAATGGAGGCCTTACTTCAATAGCATGTTTTGGAATCTAAATTACTGGGATAAGGCTAGCACACTTGCCGGGGAGGTTGAGAACCCAAACAAGACATTCCCAAAGGCAATTTTTGGGGCTGTGATCTTGGTGGTTTCATCGTACTTGATCGCAATTCTTGCAGGGACAGGGGCCACTAGTTCCTCCTATAGAGAGTGGAATGATGGATACTTTGCAGAAGTTGGTATGTTGATAGGAGGGGCTTGGCTCAAATGGTGGATACAAGCAGCAGCTGCCATGTCTAACATGGGACTTTTTGAAGCAGAAATGAGTGGTGATGCCTTTCAACTTCTTGGTATGAGTGAGATGGGAATGCTTCCTGCTATTTTTGCCTCAAGGTCAGTCAATTTCTCTCTTCTCCAACTTATATTTCACTTTTCTTGGTGGAATCTATACTCTGACGAACCAACTCAGGCAAGAACTAACATGAAAGCAATTCGTTTAATACACATTTGTAGGTCAAAATATGGGACACCCACATTCAGCATTTTGTGCTCAGCTACCGGAGTAATCTTCCTATCGTGGATGAGTTTTCAGGAAATCTTGGAATTCCTCAATTTCTTGTACGCAATAGGGATGCTTCTTGAGTTTGCAGCCTTTATAGTCTTGAGAATAAAGAAACCAGAGCTTCACAGGCCTTATAAAGTACCACTACAAACTTGTGGAGCAGCACTGCTTTGTCTTCCTCCTGCAGTGTTGCTTCTTCTCGTTATGTGCTTGGCTTCTCTTAAAACATTCTTTATAAGTGGTGCAGTTATTGTTCTTGGATTTTGTCTATACCCTGTTTTGGTTCAAGCCAAAGTTAGGAAGTGGACCAAATTTAGTGGAGAAAAACCAGCAGTTACTCCCACTATTGGTAAGCAAAGCAACTCAATCCAGCAACAACCACATGAAGAACTCGAGGAAGAGGCTTCAATTAGCCTTCTATCTGATCTATCTTCCACAAACGAGAACCAGAATGGCCAGCCAGATTTGGTGGAAGGTTCTCTGCGGTTGGCATAGGTAGTAGTCCTTGTCGTAACCTATGTAAGGAAGGTTCTCTGCGGTTGGCATAGGTAGGAGTCCTTGTCGTAACCTATGTAACGAAGGTTCTCTGCAGTTGGCATAGGTAGGAGTCCTTGTCGTAACCTATATAAAAGCACTATCTGCATATACGGTAACATGTTTAGTAGTAAGCCGAGAAGTCTGTGTGAATAAATATGAACGTGTTCCTATTAATGGTATAAAACACTGCATATATATTTATTATGGTTGAAATTTTATACGTTTTTTCTTATTTAGTTGAGGTATTATTCATTGTCATATTTAGAAATTGTCTAATTTAAAATACTGATTACAATTTTGTGAAAAATGTTTTATTCTCGTTCTTTGATTAATGTGACAATAGCTAATTGTCAGAAATAGTACTTTTTTTATTTTTTGATTTTGTTTTCAGGGTTAATTACTAAAAAATGCGTACATTTTCGTTAATTTTTTAATTATAGCTCGAACTTTAAAAAGTAACTATAATTCTTTGTTTTAAGTTTGTTCTCTTGATGTTTTCAACGTGAGGGCGGTGGATTTGCGTAATCTGAAAATTGAAAGGTGAGGATGTTGAGAGAACAAACGGAAAATTAAGGAAAAAATTGAAATCAAAGTGTAAAGTCGTTGGAACTATGTAATCTGATTTAGGTCATTTTTAAGCAACGACGTTGTTTTAATTATGTGAGTAAACAATATTGTTTCAATAATCTTTATTTGTTGTTTTAATTTTGGCTAATATGTATCAATAATTAAGGTTTCTGAAACACGCGGTAAGTTACGTCAACAAATTTAACGAAAACATTTACATTAGACTAAAACTGAAAAAATTGAAATGTTTAAGCATTTTATTACTATTTTTTAAAGTTCGAGTTATAATTGAAAAAAATTGAAAATTTGAGGATTTTGTTACTACTTTTTAAAATTTGGGTTATAATTGAAAATTTGATAAAAATTAAAGTTTTTTTTAATAATTAACTCTTTTTTTAAGTTCAGACAAAAAATTGTTTGAGTTTAGTTTCTGTCTTTCTTCTCAAATTTAAAACCTATAAAAATATTTTTTATTTCCATTTTTCTTGTCATAATTTGACGTATCATCAATTAAATATATATTACTTCATTATTTAATATTGATTATTAATAAGAGGTGTGATTAATACAATTAAATTATTTATTTTATTTTAATTTTATAATTACTTTAAATTTTATTTTTTAAAAATAAAAATATAATTGATGTATAAATTTATTTTAATAATTAAAATATATAATAAAAATAAATATTGTTGTATAAATAAGTTTACTTATTAAATTATTTATTTAAATAAAATGTAATAGTTCTTTTACTAATAGTTTTTAATAAATAGTATATAAGGTAAACTAAAATAAAATTATTAACTTAATTAATTTATAAAATTATGTAATATTTAAATATCAGTAATAAAATATATTCTTGTTTCTCGGCCCGATATTCAGGTTTTTTGGATTAAGCGTCAAGACAATAGGTATGCTCACCTACGTGACTCTATTCGTCATGGCAGGTTTCACTTATGGGTTGATCTGTCTGATGTGTCGTTCGAGATTTATTCTTGTCGTTATTAATTCTATTATTTTTATAAAAAAACAGAAAAATAAAAGTAAAATTAAACCCGTACTATTATTTTTTCAAAAAAAAAACAGAAAAATAAAAGTAAAATTAAACCCGTATCCTCCCGAAACTTTACCAACGTACAAAAACGATGACTATGAGATCAAGTAGCATAGCTTCAACGTGTTAGGACAAATAAATACGAATCAAAATCACTGAAACGTTAAGCACAGTTTGATGTTAAGGTAAATGTAGCACTTTGATCAGCCACAAAGTATTAACTCCCCAAAATAAAGAGATAACAGACAAAGCATCGATCACCCAGAATAACCCAATACGTATTTGAGCAGGAAAGCGTACAGGAAAGGAAACCCTAGTTCCTCTTTGGTGCGTATGTAACTCTACCTTGCTTCTAATCTCAATTCATTTTAGTGGGTTTTGGATTTTCGATCTCATCTCAAATGGGTTTCAATTAATTCTCCAAATGGTTGCGCTGATCTTCCCCTTTTCGAATTTTGATTTCTGCTTCCCTACGCTCAAATAGAAACTCTTTGTTTTGTTGTTTCTTTTTATTCTCTGTATTTTTTATCTAGCTTGTAGCTCGATATTATTGTTGTAGTAGATGAAGAAAGTTGTCTTTTTTTTCAGCTGAATTGCCGAACTGGGCATGTTCTTGTTTTTCCAGAATCAGAAACTGTAAGCATTATTAGTCTGTTTCTATAATCTTTCTTGTTTTTATGCAGATGGAGTCGCTATTTTGGGAACTAGGGTTTTTTTAGGTTTTGGGTTTTGGAATGAGTATGATCTGGTATATGATTGGAAGTTCCAGATTATGATGGGGAGCTGGATTTGTTGAATTTGGGTCATTTCTCGTAGTGAAAAGATGGTGTCTAATCAACCATATGCTCGAGTTCATACCTTGGAGCTCAAATCTGTTCTGATCAAGAGGATTGGACATCAGAGAGCGGATAGGTACTTTGATCTGCTCAGAAGATTGTTTAGTTTCAAGACTACCAAGTCTGAATTTGACAAGGTCTGTGTCAAGATTATTGGTAGAGAGAATATTCCCCTTCATAATCATCTTATCAAGTCAATTCTTAAGAACGCCTGCGTTGCCAAAGTCCCCCCATCAAAAGGTGCTAAGAAGGAGGGATGTAACATTAATGGTAAAAGTGTCAATGGATACCAGAGAAATTGCCTTCAGTCACTTTACGGGGATGCCTTTGCTTCTTCTCCTCGGAAAGGAAGATCTCCTGTTAATTGGGATCGCAAGTTCAGGGATCGCCCAAGTCCTTTGGGTCCACTTGGAAAGCCCCAAAGTATCCTGTCCGAGGAACCAAGCTCAAGGATGCAAGAGCAGCAAAGTGCAACAGAATTACTTTCTCTTGGTAGTAGGCCTCCAGTTGAAGTTGCTTCTGTGGAAGAGGGTGAAGAGGTTGAGCAGGTGACAAGTAGCCCAGGTGTTCAGAGTAGAAGCCCAGTCACTGCTCCCTTTGGAATTTCTATAAGTAAGGGTGGAGCTCGTAAAACTCTTTCAAATTTATCTGCATGTAAAAATTACCTGAGGGAGACTTGTTTAAACAACGGTGAGCTGCCTGATACAAGGTCATTGAGAAGTCGGTTAGAGAGGACATTGGAGGCTGAGAGTATCAATGTGTCAGTTGAATGTGTTAACCTGTTAAATAATGCATTAGATGCATATTTGAAGAGGTTGATTGAACCTTGTATGGGTTTAGCTGCTATAAGCCATAACAATCGGCAATTGAAATCGGTAAATGGTATTGTAACAACAGGTTTGAATAATGGAATGTTTCCTGGGAAGTACATGCCAGGGGCAAAAGAGCTACACTATGCATCAATGACGGATTTTCTTGTTTCAGTGCAATCAAATCCACAATTGCTTGGAGAAGACTGGCCAACACAACTTGAGAAAATTTCCTTGCGTGCTTCTGAGGAGTGAATTTATACTTTGGTGGAATCTAGTATCAGTTAGAATTTTATCAGATTGGTGATTCAGACTATGGGATCAATCGTTTTACTTCAATTTTGCTTGCATCTCTGTATCGTAGCATCACTGAGTGCTGCTGAAGTGACTATCCTGTAGAAACAAGAAGACGAGCCACCTTTACATCTATCAGCTCTCTTCAGATAAAGGCAAACATATTGCCTAGACTTACCTTCTGTGATACTTGCCACAGAAAAACAATGTTCATAAGTGTAAAATTAGATAGTATTAGGGTACCATTGTTCCAAAAAAGAGTTAACACCATTTTTAATCTATATATCTTCTCTTTGGTCCTTTTTACCCTTTTTGAGTTATAGTTTCTCAGCCTCCCTTCCTCTCCTACCTCAGTAGGGTTTCCCATCCCTGTACCCTGAATCATCAATAATATACAGCCTTTTTTAACTCCTACAGGACAATTTACATTTCTGCAATTGTTGGTCGTTGCTCAATTCATGGATCATATTCTTATAGTTGTGCTATTCGACTACGTTGTTTTGCATTCTACAGATTAGCATCTGTTGGTGGTGGCAATAAGCCTCAGATCAAAATCTTCATCTATTAGTGCCAAACTTGGTAATGAGTAATGTACCATTCTAATATAGCCCTTCCCAGAAAAATGGATCATTTTAAAATGGGTCTTTTATGTATAATGAGAATAAACGCAAGAAATTTAAATTTGAAACCTTTTAAAAATATTTACTAAACTCAAAATTCATTATGTTAGTTGAGTTCCAAAAATAATTCATTTATTATAGTTGAGCTTAAGGAGAGAAACATATCGCAGGGACTGTGAGAAAGGTCATGTCTTTTTTGGGACATGCCAACAATTCAGTTGAAGAATAATCTATACGAGTTTACTTGATTGCTTTCGGTTAAATTTATCAATTCTTCAACAAACAGTACTGTTAATTTAATATATAAATATGTATCTTTATAGGTTAATGTTACAAACAGATTTCATCTGGCAAATTTGGCAGAAACACCATGGACATGAACGAAGAATACCATTTGAGTAGTTCACAAGTACAAGAAAGAATGTAACTTCCTCCACTTAAGAAGGTCCAGAAAACTATCTAAGAACATCGTTGAGTAAACATAGCCTATGAATTACATCAGAGAAATATGGAACATGTAACTATGGTGATATCAAGGAGAACAAAATGATTTCTCATATAGCGGTTAATGTAGAGTTTGCGTAGCGAGAAGTAAAACACGTAATGGCGTGAAAGATTCCGGCAAGCATCGACCAAATTAGCTGGTGGCGCCTACTTTCTCTAGGCTGGCCATATATGTCATGTAGATGGTCCATATATATGAAAACGAATTGCTCACCAATGGCTGTCAAAGGTAAAGTGAAGGAAACCCAGACAAGCATAAAAATCAGGTCATCTCAAATTTAGGGTAGAGAACATTGTAAAAACATAAGAGAACATTCATATACCTGTAAATGGACGGGGAAAAATCTGAATGTGATAAAATCACAAACAGGCCAGTACATCACACCATTCAACATTGTAGGAAGTAAATCTCGTCTCAAGCGGCCAACAATCTCAGCACCATTTTCACCTAAATTAGGCAAAGCAGAAATATGTAAAAGCAGCAATAGCATGATGGTTGTTGTAAGCAGCATATAGAATTGCTGCAGTTTCTGGACGGCCCTAAATAATTGGAATATTTTTCTTAATCTATAGGAAAATACCAGATGAATTTCCAGAAAATTGCAAGCCACTCCCTAAAAGAATTCTAGCTAGACTTCCAATCCTTGAAACTTATGATAACCAAGCTCAAATTTTTCAAAGGAAACTTTATCTAACCTTACCTGTTAACCTAAGAGATGTCACACTTACATACCATATACAGTGGGAAGCTGGGCAAGCGGTGATTGGAAAGTTTGGAAGATCAGTCATGGAGATGATTATTCTATTGTCGTGCCCAAGTCAGTTTCAATTCAATTTATTTACAGAAGAACCAATTAAGCATAATCTCAGAAAGTTTTACAGAACTTGTCTGCTTATCTTCAAGTTTCTCTGGTTTGTTTCAAGCAATTATGCCAAAATGCACCATATTGGTTTTCCAATAATGCTGCACTGCAGATTACATTGGAAATTTAGGACAAAAATTCTCAATTTGAAAGGAAATTTTAGCTTACCCTGAAGAAAGGCATTTAAGGAGAAAAATAAAACAGTCATGGCAGGGCCAAAGATAGTCTGTCCCATTGCCATTTTCTTGAATGTAGTGATCAGATCTTTCTGTGGCAGGATCTTTGACACAAAATTGAACCAGAAATGTAACGCTGGTCCCAGAACTATGAGCCCATATCCACCCATCCGTGCTGTTCTCACCAAATCATATGGTTCTGAAACTGGAAGTACAATCATCTGAAAAAAGAATGCACATATGAAACTTCCGTATGTTATAATTAGCACAAAATCACTCCCAACCTCTGGAGAACACGTATTTATGCATATGCCTCAACATCAATAGCAGCCTATAAAATCATACAACTATCTGAAGTTTTAGCATTAAAAGCAGAAAACAAGATAAAGATCTAACATAACTTAAGTGGCATAAGACAGATTAAGAGGTGATATCACATATTTATATCAGTACTTGCGTCTTATCAGAAAATCTACAAAGGAAGTGGGGAGGGTACAAGTACTTGAGTTCAGTATAATTTCATAAAAAGACAATATGTTCCAGGGTGGTTCTGCTTGCTTTGCATACAAAGCATAGCTTGATGCAATATGCATGCATCTTTCAAAGACATCGATAAATCTGAAATAGTTACTGTGAAATTGCAATGACAACTAACCCGGAGGAGAAAAATAGAAAAATGAACAAAAGAACTCAACCTTTGGCCAACAACTTATCTCAGACGAGGATAAACCTTTGGGCAACAATTCTTCAATACTGGAACTTTGACCAGTTAATATCTTACAAATTGCAATATTGAATTCAAAGGAATAAGAAAGCATATCTATATAATGTCTATCTCAACAGCAGATCAATTACAACCGGAAGGACCAAGAACTCTGATATAAGATTTTCGCTGCAACTCATTCTAACACAGAATGCTCAAGTCGAACCAAAATTTTTGAAAGGATATCTTTAGAAAAAAGGAAAAAAAATTGCAAAGACAGTCCTCAACACCGAAAGTGAGATAATCAACACACGTCATAGAAGAATCAAACTTGTGTTTGTGTTGTTTGAAATGTAAATATAATACCAACAGATCACCTAAAACGTTCCAATTTGAAATACCAACAAACCTTTGACTGATCTCATTTCACAAAATTTCTCAACACACCAAAATCAAATTTCTCAGGAAAACAAATTTGATACGTGACGTCTATTTTAGGGGCAATCATTTGGAAACACAAAGACCCAGAAATGCATTTTGCGGAATCTGTTGGCTTAGCTACTCACCTGAGAAGACAAGTCGGCGGCAACGTAAATAATCGAAGAAGTGATACTTTTCGTAAGAATAGGCCGCGACTTAACCAAACCCAAGTACCAAGCAACCAACCCCACTTTAGAAACGGACGCCGTCGCCGTGGAAGAAGAGGAAGAAGAAGACGAAGAGAAAGTGGAGGTAAAAATAGAAGGCCGAGAGAGGCCGTTACACTCCTTTATGTTCCTGAAAAAATTAGGAAACCCATAGTAACCTCTGTACTGCGTTGGTGTCTTGGATACTTGATGTCCAATGGTGGACCGTATCGTTGTCGGGGCGGTGATATGGGTTACCATTTGCCGTAAAACGGCAGATTTTCTGAACAAGAAAGCGTTCATTTTCGGCTCTGCGTTTTTCTGTCTCCAGCTCTCTAGAAATGGGGTGTGCTGGAAATAGGGGTTTGGTGGGGTTTTTCAAATTTGGAGGTTTGGTTGCTTTACATGACATGTAACTGAAGACGTCTCCAGGAGTATTGGTAGACCATCAGTTTGTTGACAAGTGTAACACTTCCATTAACTCGGGGCCACGTCACCGCAAACTCCTACACGTTTCATCTTTTAATTACAGCTGCTCGTTTTCATACGTTGGCATTTTTATGCAAGGGCACCAAGGCATTAAAGTTATCATATTTTATTATAAATAATTTTAAGAAATTAAATATTATGGATTCATTTTACTTTTATTTTTATCATGTTTAAAGTAAATATATTAAAATAAATTTTGGGTTGAAATCAATTTTAAAAGTTCAATAACACAATTTTTTTAAAACGACATTATATTAAACTAACTGAATGCGAATTTTGGAGTAATCGGTAAGATTACTTCTTTGATCACAGGTTCAAATAACGGATATAACCTCTTTATAAAATGTAAATGAATTCACAAAGTTTTGGAGTCCCATGTGTTCTTGTAGAAGGGAAATGTCCATCTAATGTCTAATGGAAAGTGATGTGCCTACTTTCTGCTCATGTATGGCAAAGAAGAAGAATAGCTTCATTTGTATGGTATAGTCCAATGTCTAGTGGAAAGTGGTGTGCCTACTTTCTGCTCATGGCAAAGAAGAAGAATAGCTTCATTTGTATGGTATAGCCCAATGTCTAATGGAAAGTGGTGTGCATACTTTCTGCTCATGTATGGCAAAGAAGAAGAATAGCTTCATTTGTATGGTATAGCCCAATGTCTAATGGAAAGTGGTGTGCCTACTTTCTGCTCATGTATGGCAAAGAAGAAGAATAGCTTCAGTTGTATGGTATAGCCCAATGTCTAATGGAAAGTGGTGTGCCTTCTTTCTGCTCATGTATGGCAAAGAAGAAGAATAGCTTCAGTTGTATGGTATAGCCCACTGTCTAATGGAAAGTGGTGTGCCTTCTTTCTGCTCATGTATGGCAAAGAAGAAGAATAGCTTCATTTGTATGGTATAGCCCAGTGTCTAATGGAAAGTGGTATGCCTACTTTCTGCTCATGTATGGCAAAGAAGAAGAATAGCTTCATTTGTATGGTATATCCACCGATTTGATCAACAAGGTAGAAATCTAGGGAATCTTATTAATTACCCTGAGTCCATTTTTTATCTGAATTCAAGCTTTGTTTATGAACAGCATAGTCCATTTCCCATATCCAATAACATAATTTATCTGAACAAAGCAACCGTAAGATTGCAGAGGTCCCTCATCCCTCTTATTTGCTTGCAAGCACAAGCTATACATGTAATTATACCCAATGGACTCCATATTCTTGCCAAGCCATTGTTAAGTAGACTAATTAGAATTAGGCGTATTGCATATATGTCTCTAATGGGAGATTGATGGAACCATCTTTTTCGAGTAATTCAGATTTCTGAGTTTATCTTCAGCATCCGAAGTCATATGGTACAAGTCCCTTCAGCTCCGGTCCGTTGAGCCTGTTGTTTACAAAACTGAAAAAACACCACAACCATATGATAAGATACGAGGCCTAGAAGTTGGACATATCTAGAACTACAACTTACTCTCATCATTCAAACATCTCTATCTGTATTATATACAACTTTTTGACTGTAGTTGCAGGAAAGCTTAAAATCTACACAGGAATGCAGGAAGTCAATGTGGACTATTGCCTAGTTCTACATGCTTTTCCAGGAACAGGTTCAGTTCAGATTTGTATTACACCTGTTTCTTGTAACCATTACAAAACCTCTACTTATAGTTACACACTTTTCACATATCCATTAATGGAGTAGTCCAATAACATGCAGAGAATGACACCATGTTACTTTCACTATATGGAGAACATCATTATCAATTGATAGCAGAATCATACCTCTCCATTGGAAAAGTGGCGAAAGGACCATCAACTGGAATTGTTCCACAGAGATCATTGTTCGATACATCACTGCAAACAAAAATTTCCCAAATATAAGAATTCTGGAGAAACAAGTAATCAAAGCAGAAGTTTGAAACTTTTGCCTTTATCTATACTCACAAAACTTTTAGGTTGCTGAGAGTGGCTAGCTCCCTCGGAATTGATCCTGTCAGCTTGTTGTTGTTCAACCGACTGTTTAATCGATTCAACCGAACAAAAGTAAGAACTCCATGCAATGTGTGTTTAGATGTGCTAACCTATTTTAGCAAATCATAACTTAAGTAACTTACAGGAATCTTAGTGATTTCAATTTGGCAAAAGATTTAGGTATCTCTCCTTCGAATTTGTTGCCATACAAATCCAAGCTAACCAGGTTCTTCAAATTGCCCAACTCCTTAGGAATTTTCCCGCTTATGTCATTCTTATAAAGCTCCCTGCAGACCATTCAAGGTATTCGCGACCCAATTACTTGAAGAATCATATTGAAACACATGGACCAGTTTACATCCCTATGTCAAAGGTAAAGAACTAATTCATATTGAAATTTTGATATGTACAAGAAGGCCTAGGACAGTTCAATCAGGGTGTGTCAATATGGAACTTGACTCTCTGAAGAACTGATTTCAAGATTGTCATTAAAGTGAGTCCTGAATACTGATTTCCAGTTTACTTCCCCAAAAGCTCAAAACAGAAACAGAGCATAAGTTCAAAACTAAAGCTGTATCTATTAACGTCTTCTTCCACACAAAATAAGCATAGAATAATTGGTTGCTATGACCAGAATTTAGGAAAAAAAAGTTAAAAGAGCAAAGAACATACAAGTATTTAAGATGCTTGAGCTGGCCAAGCTCTGGCGCCAAAGTCCCAGAAACATTAGAGTTCCCCAAATCCCTGCAAATCAGCCAATCAAAATGACAGGACATCCATAATTAGATCGAGATACCAAGTTAAAGTTAGAGAGAGAGAGAGAGTCACTAAAAAAGAGAATTGAACAAACAATGAAACAAAGAGACAAGAGTTACTTACAAACGAATCACACGATTTTTAGCATCACAGGTGACATGGAACCAGGTGCAGGGATTGACCAGGGATGGGTCCCAGCTCTGCAACACGTTGGTTGGATCAGAAAGCGTTTTTCTCAGAGCATGCAAAGCATTTCCTGTATCCACACAAGTGGTGTGATGAGAAGGAGAAGCAGCACCATAAACAGTAAACAACTAAATTGAGACTTGAAAACACAACCAACCACATGTTTTCTAACCAAGAAAAGTAACACCGACTTGAACAAAAAACAAAATCCAACTTAAATTCTAAGATGGTATCTGAAAAATGAGGGTACAAACACTAAACTTCAATCTTTTTCTCCATTCTCTTTTATTTTCTCTTTAACAATTAAAAATGGAACCGAAAATAGAGAGAGAGCAGAACTTGGATGCCAAAAGACCAAAACTTGATGAATGGAACTAGCTTACCGTCAGAATTTGTGGAGATGGAAGGAGAAAAATATAGGAAGAAAGAGACTAAGAACAAAAGAATAAAAGAAGAAGCAGCCATCTTTGAGAAGGGAAGAGAGCCAATGGAAGAAGATGAGTGGTACTTGTAACGAAACAGACAAAGAGATGATGGTTCGGTATAAAAACTGGGTCCAGTTCTAAGTCAAAATGATGTGTAAGTTGGGGAAGACGTGTTATCTGACTGTTTCCTACAGAGAGAAAGAAAAGTGAACCTTTTCGAAGGACAAAGGAAGGTGAAGGAGAAGGAGAGGGGTTAGTCACGCCAATAGACAGTAAGTCGTTGCCGCGTTCACAGGGAGTCCCGCAAAGTGCGATATTCAATGTTCAAAGTTTGAGACTTTGGAAGCCACCTTTGATGACTTAGAATTATTGCACTTGATGTTTGTTTACTCGTAGGACCCAAAACCATGGTGACGAACTTGATTTCACTTGTGAACCAAAACTAACAATAGATTTCACATTCCTTGTCAAGTGGTTGAAACAGTTGTGAAGATTCACATATAAGGTTGCAGAAAAGAGGATCCAATTCACAAGTCTAAATATCGAGTCACGCATTGTATAGACATAACTTGAGTCACTTAAAGGATCGCTGAATTAACAAATAAGGCAAACATATGCATACTTTTCATCTATTTTTTTTAAGGCACTGCCTATGTTTCTCTCATGGTAATCACAATCAAAAAGTTCATAACATAAAAGGGCTTGATGTAATTAGTAATTAACATAAATAACATGGCGAAAACAATAACAACACGTGTGAATCCCGATAAAATAAGTGGTTTGAAAAGGCCCACTAGTATACAGTTTTACCTTTAACGAGTAGGGTAGTAATTAACATGAATATAAATTATAATTTAGAAACAAAATATTTTATAAATAATTAAAAAGAAAACAAAATAAAAAATTTGCATCTTTTGTTCTCTTCTCTAATAATTATATAAATAAAATTATTAATTAAAAATTATAAGTTAACATAAATTTAAAATATTTATAAATATAATGTCAAAGGATATTAATAAATATAAATGAAAATTTTATAAATATAACATCTAAGGATGTTTATATACAAGGTAAGTCTCGGTGCACAAAGCTCCTCATTTTGCTAAGAGTTGAGATAAGGTTATCAATAGTACGCAACATTTCTTTTACAACTTGTAAAGACTATTTTTGTAACTCGAATCTATAACCTTTTAATTACAAAAAAACTTTTTTTTGTGGTTAGTTATTTTTTTTATAACCCAAATTAATCCATAAGATTTCATACTCAAATTCATTACTATTTGGGCTTAATCCATCCAGGTAAATGGAGTGATCCAATATGTAAAGGTCTGCTTTGTACCTTTTAAGGTCTTACTTTTGTAATGAAACAGTATAAAAGAAACCAAGGGTATGAAACATTTTTCTGAATAGGAGCAAACCAAATGGAATAAATTAACCTTATAATTAACACCCTTTTATTGACATGGAAAGGTCAGAGAAGGGGAGACTGACACAAATCTTTTGAAACAAGAAAGTGTAAAGAGCTGTGCAAAGCTCTCCCCTGAAATTTTTGGATTGTAAGTTGTAACATCTCCTTAGCTTCAAATCTATACATCTCTCAAGTTTTGTTGTGTTGGGGTGCATATAATGGTAGAGCATACTTCAGATGGCCTACTGAGTGGTGGCAGTTTAGTATATTCATAAGAATTCATTATATTCTTGATCTCTAATCCATTTTGTGGCCACCCATTTCTCTCCTTTGATAACTGGGCAGCTTCCATGAAGAGATGTCTGCAACCAAAATAAGTATGCTTTACAGTCGTAAAGAGGAGAAGACTAGCCAGGAAGCTACTGCAACTCAAAATATCAGTAAATCGCAAGAACCAATGTCAGTTTTATGTTGTGACTTACTTTGTGTTCCTCCCTAAATTTTAGATAACATCAACAAAAACAGGACACAAGTTTAAGTCAATTAGGAACACATAATCTTCTGACACATTCTAAACTCAAAGGAAACAAATTGTTTGAACCTCTTTTGCAAGTACAAGTCTAATCTGTGTATAGATTATTGCAGTTTAAAACTCAACTTTAGAGCTAGCAGTTCATCCTAAGGTTTTCTTAACATCTTTAAATTCACTTCAAAAATAGTCAACACACGAGGAAAGATAAATAAATCAAGAAAGTTAGTAGAATCACCTGATCAATTGTGCCGTTAGGAAGCAGAGAGTAAAACAAAAGTCCATCACCTAGCTTAGGCTTCACTTTTAGACCGAGACATCTTTTAAAGTCATAGTTGGAATAAATGTTCGATTCATTCTACAGCACAATTGAAGTTCAACATTAGAAATGTCGCCAAAGCATTAATTTTGTATAACAATGAGAGCAAGAAGTGTTATCATGTACCTCAAAAGGGAACATGGTTTCTCCACCCTCTTCTACGTCAGATAAATACAACAAAAAAGATGCTAACTGCACAAATCATTAACCAAACAAAAGCATCATCAGTTTCAACGTTTTCAATATGAATAGCAAGATCCCGTCCACCCATTAGCATTCGAGAAGAAGAAAAGACATAATGAGCAATTGGTATCACTGGTTTCAAAAAGAATAATGTCTAATACAGGACCAACCATTTTAGTGCAAAATAATTCTTCAGAGTTAAGTCCACAATAACAGAAATAGCTATAGGTCAGATTTTTAGCAACATACATGGTTAACTACAATGGAGGATAGGAATGAACCAGACAACATACAAGTTTTCGTAGAAACTAAGATTCCATGACTTTGCTGCTGCTAGAAGCTGATGGCAATGCCACAAAAGTTGCTAGTACTCCATAATTTCTTAACATAATAAGAAGATTTCATGAAAAAGAAAAGTCTTGTATCACTTCAGCCATGACTACAAGTAAATATGATACAGTACTAGTATTATGCTTCAAATCCAATATCATTATGTGCACTTAGTTGTCACTTTTACAACTTTGGCTTGAACCATTAAAATAGAAGCTAATGTAGCCACAACTATAATTTATTGCAAGAAAAAACTTGATCATCGATCCTCAAATTTATTTCATAAAATTATGACATTTTGGATACTATTGATATCATTCTACAACCAAGTTCAGGAAGAAACATATACCACGATCTCAAAAACAAAAGAATAGAAAGAGGGATGGAGAAAGCCTAACGATAATGGATCATGATTTCATGCAAATATCACTTACAGCACCAAAATTGTTCAATGCCAAGTTCACCACAATCACAAAAAGTATATGCAGAAATCACATATTAAATGCTATCTAAACACTCTATAGAAAGACTAAGATGATGGTTGCTCACCCTTTGGCTCGTTTGTGGACCATATTCAGCTGGGTTAAATGCGTCGTAATGTGAATCATACTTCTGCCCAATTTCGTAGCGTAAAACATTGAATGACTGCAAAAATGTTATATCAATCAGAAAAATTGTCCAATGACCACTAGGCTTACAACAGAAAAAACTCTAATCTAAGCATTAACTAACCAAATAATAAATTCAAATCATAATGCTATAAAGATATATAAATTTCCTGACATCCACCCGTTCCAAAACAAAATTGAGAGTAGACATGGCTCATATAAGCTCAGAAAGGGAACCATAAAATAGTAAGAGATTTAAGGGTATGAAAGACATTTCGGTTTCTGTTAGGTTGCTGTCAGCAAATGGGAATAGAAAAAATGCATCAAAGAAGAATTTGGAAATCCGTAAGGATACCTTTTGCTTTCCCTGACCTAGATGACCTTGTGAAGTTAGATTATAGTTCCTAAAACAGTTAGATGCAGAATCTGCAGCTAGTATATAATCTTTTGCAAAGAAATTTGACAGTTAGACTTGTTATACCATTACTGAGAATCAATAACAAATATGAGCTCAGAAGCAATGGATGCTGAGATATAAAATTAAAAACGTAGGTTGCAAATATTGGGATAAGAATGGCATTGTGACAGCAAAATAAAGAAACGCATCCTTTAAGGTTGCCTCCAATGAATTGACAAACTTGGCTTCTTGAAATACCAAATACAGGATGCTAAAAAAAATGAAAGCAACTTTAAATGATTACCTCTCCATGTGACCTTGGGAGCATTGTAGCCTTTGCAATTTTGCGCTCAACGAAATCCAAAACTCCAGTTTTATCTTCTGATGCACTAATAAATGTACCTGAACTGTTGGAAAGAATATTGGCATCACAATACCCAATTGGAACTATGAGATCAAATGCATTCTGAACAAATGATAACTGAAGTTGAACAGGTATACCTTGTTCTTGTCCCCTTAGTACTCTCAAGGGTCTCTCCCTCCCGCAAAGCCAGGGAAGAGGGTTTTAGCTGTAGCTTTGCCTTATCTATTATGGCTTTACATTGATCTGGAGTTGCAAAGCCTGGAAAATAAAGAGCTCTTGGTTTCCAACTCAAAACCTACAAACAATAAAGCAGTCGAAAAAGAAACGAACCACAAAATTTTAACTCGTATTCAAACAAAAATACGTGTCTACAACTTGATCTAATCATGCTTTCAGCTTCAAAAGACTCGTTACTTGCTTAGATGACCCTTATTGGCCTTCCTATCGATCGATTCTATATTTGATGATCAATCAGTAATGTTCACTAATGTACCTGCATTTCTGAACTTAGTAATTTCGCTGTCCAACTATGCCATTCAATGTATCTCCTACTATCCCTTCAGTCACTTCTTCAACCAACTGATCCTAAGTTAACAGAAAATGAAGAAGAGAACTAATAATAACCAAACATCATGCACGCAATGTTCACCTGGAATGGAATGGAGTCAATAGAAGACTCTCCGGTGACGCCGTGTGCCATCGGACGGTGCTCCTTCTCCGACTCTGCCTCGCCCTCCACCATTTCAAGCCTCCTCAACTTCGGTCTAACATTAACCGCTTCCTGTAATGCATACAATCAACCAAACATCAAACCAACCTCAAATCACACGCACCAACAAACCGAAAAGCAAAAGTACCCGAGAGAGAAGACCCGAAGCATAGAAGCCAGCGAGGAAAAAGAGACAACATAGGACGAAAACCTCCGGCAACACAAGTTTTCTCCCGAAACGCTTGGTTTTAGTTTTCATCTATTGGGTGTCTTTTTGGCTGTTCTAACTCCGTCTCAGGTGGTGGATAAAATGAAGTGAGTGTCTGATTTGTAATGGGTATTGGTTTCCTAGGTGTTATTTCACCCAACTTTTGGTTTCTTTATAATTTCCTTTGCTTGTTTGCCCCGGCAGTGACGCGGTGGCTGGCCAGGACGAGTCAATGTTGGCGGGACGGTGGAAAGTTGAAAAAATTGTTTTGTCGGGATTTATTTATGTTTTGACGTCAGAAGTTCACTTGTCTGAACCGTGAATTTATTATTACGTTAGCATGTTTGGTAGTGAAACGATCACTATTCTCGGAACTTGAAAGTGTATACAGCATAGCAACCAAGTTTCGAGTCCACTATCAGTATTGCGGTCCATTATTCCGTCCAATAAATTTTAACAATTTATTTATGTAAATTTTACATAAATAAATTGTTAAAATTTATTGAACAAAATAAAACATTATAAAATTAAACAAAAGATTTAATCTTAAATTTCATACTTTCATTTAAGAAACATCAACCAAAAAAGATTTCTTTAAGAATTCAAGAAACCGATCTTAAATACAAAAACCAACATATAAATGTGTTTGTTCATTAAGCAAAAGAGTCTCTTTAAGAATTTTGGTCCGTTTGTTAGGGATGATAATTGGCTACCCTATGCGCGCAATTCGATTCGGTTAATTTTTTAAAATTAAAAGTATAAAATAATATTTTTTAATTAGATCCAAATTCGGATTATCTAAGCTCATGCCTACCTAAAGCTCAATTCTTCAAAACAAAACGATAAAATAACTTTTTTTTAATTAAGTCCAAGCTTGGGTTATCCAAACTCACACTTACTTAAAGCTCAATTTTTCAAAACAAAATGACATTATTTTGTTTAGAAGAGTTGGACCTCCAGTCAACCTCAACCTGAGCTTGGGCTTGGCCATGAGTCGGCTCATTAAAAACACCTGAATTTAGGACCATGAACCAACTTATTGTCATCCCTATCGTTTAGTTTCTTTTTTTTTTGAAACGGAGAAACCCGCAGCTGCTATAGGTAAACTTTCGGATTGATGCAATAGCCTACAAATCAAAATAATCGGGTACTCCGCACTAGATAAACCTTCTACGATAGGCTCGATCGAAAGAGTGCAGGTAGGAAAATTTGGGTTCTGTTTTTTATTTTTTATAGTTTTCAGTTTTTATTTTGAGTTTTTCAATTTTGATTTTTATTTCGAATAAAACAAAAACTTATTTGGTTGTTAATATTCACGTAGTTATATTTTTATTACTAATAATAATTACATATTATATAAATTTAATGATAAATTATTTTTAATTAAATAAATTTATCTTAATCCCTTATATAATATTTATTAACAAATTATTAATAAAATCATTTTATTTTATTAAAATAAATAATGTAAAAATTAAATTATTATTTAAATATTAATACTTCTTTTAAATATATTTCATTTATTAATTCAAAATTTATTTGAAATGTATATATTTTGAAGATATTTTAAATTTAATTATATTTATTAACAATTATTAAATTAAATCTATTTAATTTAATTCTAAAAATTAAGTAAAAATTATTAATTAAAAATAAATTATTTGTAATTCTTATTAATAATGAATTTTAATTTAAGTAAAAATATAATATTAAATTAAACTATTCATAATTATTATTAAAAATTAATATATCAAATAATTGAGTCCCTGAAATACTTTACTGGGTTGAAGATTAACAGTAGTAACTTGATAACCAAATTTAATGTTGCACATATCATTCCTACGTAAGTGTTATATAAATTGATTAATATATATTTCTACTCTACATTCTTTGTACATATCCCAGACCTTAGAGTAAGGAATCATCAAATTTTTTAATACTAAGTTTTTCAAACCAAAAATCATAAGGCCCTAAACTTTGAAATTTTGGTCATCCTTGAAAGTTAAACAAACAATCATCCCAAACCTGAATACAGAGTACTATACTATCTCTCACATTTCATTTAGACCCCTTTTACAACCATGTTTGGTGAACAGCATTTCAGCTAATTATTATCTGTTTGACTCAAATAAGATGTTTGACCTATATTGAAAAGCTATTTGATCGTTTGGTAAGTAGTTGGTTGAGTTATCATACCAGCGTTTGGGGTTAGCTAATTCCTTTACGCCGGTCTTGCCCCCCTTTAATCTTTACTCTTTACTCTCTGCTCCCTCTTAAATTCATTTTTCATTAGATTGTCTAGAACGTTGTTGACTCTCACATCACAGTTAATCGCTAGGAAAAAGAGATGGGAGTGACAAGAAGAGGCACCAGATGATGCAGTACTTCTTCAGCAATCTGTTTGAAGAAGAGGAAGAGATTCGATTCCAAGCACAAATCCAATCTCCAGTTCAATTACGCCTTTGTAAGGGCAAAAAAGACACCTGTCTAGATACTCTTGGCATATTTCTATTATACTTCACTCTGTTTTTTATAAGGCCTGCTCTTGATACTCATAAGGAACAAAAAAAGGTAAAATAGAGGTTCCTTTGATCAAGGTCTATAAAATATTATGAACAACACTAATTGAGAGTAAGATACTCTAACAAGTAAAACATAGAATATGGCCCGAGTTGGTTGATACTAAATGAACATTAGAGATAAAGAAAATACTTGATTGTTAAATATTAATGGTCTAATATAATTCATCGTCACATTTCTTTAACATAGATTGTGTATGATTAGCTTCGTCATGTATTACATTAAATAAAGGGTTAGTGGTCAATAGAATCTAAATTTCGTCAATTTTTTAATTATAACCTGAACTTTAAAAGTAGTAATAAAATGTCAAAACTTTTAATTTTTTTAATTCTAACCTAAACTTTAAAAAATAGTAATAAATTGCTTATATTTTCAATTTTTTTCTATTGTAGCCTGACATTAATGTTTCTGTTAAATTTGTTAAAATGATTTGCCAAGTGTTTTAGAAACTTTAACTATTAATACATGTTAGTCAAAGTTAACACAACAAATGAAGATTAATAAAACGACATCGTTTAAACACATAATTAAATTGACCTAAATTAGATTACGCAGCCTTGACAACCTTACGCTTTGATATCGATTTTTTCTTCTTTTTCAATTTGTTCCCTCGACGCCTTCACCTTTCGATTTTCAAATTATGCCTGACACCCTCATACTAAGGACATTAGGAGAACGAATTAAAAATGAAGAGCTTATTAGTACAATATGTTATAATTGAGAGTAGTTTGAAGAGTTAGAAGAACAAACAAAAAATAAAAGGTTAAAGACATTGGGAGAACAACAGATTATATCAAGTTAAAATTGAAAAAAAATCGAAAGTTTAAGTATTTTATTGTCACTTTTTGAAGTTTGAACTATAATTAAACAAAATTGAAAGTTTAGATATTTTATTGCAACTTTTTAAAATTTAAGTTATAATTAAAATTTTGACAAAAATTTAAGCTTTTTTTTGTAATTAACTCTTAAATAAATTGAAGTTATGACTTGTAAGAACCATATTTAATTTTAGAGGACACCTCTAGAAATTTTGTACTTATGAATCCTTCCTTCCCAGTTAGTTTTGGACAATATGTAAGAGTGTCTTTTATTTAAGAAGGTAACTTTAATTGATTTATTTTGATTTATAAAAATTTATTAATTTACAAAAATTTACCAATTAATTAATTAATTAGTCAACTTTTAACAATAAAAGTTATTAAAATTAATCTAACTGAAAAGTTAAAAATTAGACTGAAAAATTATACGGTTTAAAATTTTTACGATTAAATCACTCAAATTAATTAAATTTTTTAATTATTGCGTACAATTGTTAATTAACAATTTATTCCCGTAGGAATTTTGTGATTACGAAAGCTAATCTTCCACAAATGACTGACAGCAGAAGAACCACTTACAAATTTAACGATCGAAGTAAATTAAGATTACTTGGGAATTCGTTGTTGCTGCTATTCATTTCGCCGAATAAAGTCTTTTTTTTTTTTTTTTGAGGGAACCGAATAAAGTCTTATTGTTCTCGATTCAATCTTTCTTGTCAACAAAGTCATCATATCGAATATGAATTATGAAATGACCAGCAATGGCGTACTCTGCCACCGCTTTCAATGTGAGTGCGTATAGAAATAATTAAATCTTGACTTATATTAACCTCACTCGGTTTACTGTGTATCATATATATATATATATATATATATATTAATTACAGAGAACTTATGTGGTTTTAATTTTTTTGTTTTAATTTCTATATTTTAAAATTTTTACCTCTTCATAGTAGTGCTTAATTTTTATATAAATATTTTCATTTTATATATATATATATATATATATATATATATATATATTGTGGGGAGGAAAACAATACAAAACAAAAACTAAAAAAATGAAACAAACACACAAGTAGGCAACTAGCGCGCTGCTCAGTGGTACATAATGCCTAGCTTGTCTTAGTGAAGCCTATGCAGAACAGGGAAGGGAGGAGCTGGAAGAAAATGGACGCCAGGAGCTGCCAAGCCTGCGGGGTGAGCCAGAGCATCAGCGCATTGGTTTCCTTTGTGGTAGACGTGTTGAATGTGGACCTCCCAATCCCAGTGAAGTAGCTCGCGGGTCCCTATCAACAAAAAATTGTGTCTGTTAGACCCTAAATAAGAGGAAGAGAGTATATTTATAACCTCCAAGGAGTCCACTTCAAGAATGAGTCGGCGAAGTCCCATCGACCACGTCATGTGAAGGCCCGAGTGGACTCCCCAAAGTTCGGCTGTGAGGGGAGAGTCCTGTCCAATGTGATGTAAAAAGCCTTCACACCACATTCCGGTCCAATCTCGAAATAAGCCTCCTATTGACGCGATGGACGAGCTGGGTTTAACAGCTCCGTCGGTGTTGAGTTTAAACCAGCCGGTCGGTGATTTGGACCAACCTACCGGACTACCCCGCGGAAGGGCTGTCGGAGGGAAGACGCGTTGTTCGACAGCCCGTGCCCACTCTATCCAGCCTACATAATCCGTCACGACTCTCTGGCCATGAGCTGACCACTCAAACTCGGCTTCAAAAATACTCTTGTTGCGCCATGTCCAGAGCATCCAGTAAGCGACACCGAAAAACGTAGGCCAGTCCTCAGGCCAGTCTAATATAATATTTTCATTATATTATATTAATTTTTGTTTATTTATAACTCCAATATAGTATTATATTAAAATTTAATAATTTTAGTATTATGTCATTTTAAGTAAAAACATATAAAAGTTAATAAGATAGGATGAAAATTTTGTATGATAACTAAACTATCATGTGAATGAGTGATAATTTTTAAAATATGAAGATAGAAATAAAAAATAAAGCCAAATTACAAAGAGTTCTAGTGTGTCCAACAAAAAAAGAAGGAAAGATTATGTTTAACTTGTTAATGTTTAAATTGCAAGTCAATTCAACATATATTCAACTATAATATTTGTTATAAGAACAAATAAACTGAATGTGAAAGAAATTGACGTACCTCATGCCATTGACTTTTTTCTTAAAAAGTTTACGATTTTAGAATTTTTCTGAGCTCTCAATTTCAAACTTGTTGGTGTATATTTTCATAAGGGAAAAGGGAGCTTAGGACCCAAAAATTTGCGAAAAAATACAAAAATAAGAAATTAATACTTACTAATTACCTAACAATGGATCGTTTATGGGTATTAAATCTAGCCAGAATTTGGACGGAATATATCTCATATTCTCCCACTTTGATTTATATACGTTTAACTAGGTATCAAATCCAAATATGATCCAAATATAACATATGAATCATTGCGATAAGTCCTCTAGTAATTGAGTATTATCTTCCATATATTACAATATACTATATTTTGTCTCAACCCAAATATGGTAACATTACTTAATAAATAAACCTTATATCTATTCCAGGTCTAAAATAATCAATTTTCTTAAAATTCAATAACGTACACTATAATATGAGAAAATATTATAAAATTTTCATGAATACGACATCACTCATATAATGAAAACTACATGATGGAACCCAATCTCATTTTAACATCATGATCCCTGGACTTCATTGGTGACATGCATTTTGTTAAAGGATCAACTATCATCAATTCAATACTAACGTATTCAATGACCACTTTATTTTCCTTAACACATTCTCTTTTAGATAAAAATTTAATGGTGATGCGTTTACTCTAGCTACAACTTTTGTTATTTTTAGCCACAAAGCCAGTAGCTAAACTGTCACAATACATTCTCAATGGCCAGGAAATGGAATCCACAAATCTAAGCCCATATGTGGAACTCTTTAGCCATATATCATGCGATGTAGTCTCAAAGTAAGAAACAAACTCAGCCTCTATGGTAGATGTAACAATCAAAGACTGATTAGCACTCCTCCAAGATATGACTTCATGGGCAAACATGAAGTTATAACCTGATGTTGATTTTCGTGAATCAATAATTCTAGCAAAATTTGAATCTGGGTACCCTATTACTTCCAGATTTTCGGTCAGTCTATTCATAAGCATGTACCTTAATACTTTCTTTACAACTCTCTAGTGATCTAATCCTGGGTCAATATGATATTAGCTTAACATTCCAACAACAAATGCAATGTTAGTCCTTGTACAAATCTAAGCATATATTAGGGTTTCCCAAAAGCAGATGAAATAATTTTCATGTATTCCCTTTCAAAATTATTTTCCAACATTGGTCCAAATTGAACCTGTCACCTTTCATAATGGAAGCTAAACTTGGTGAACAATCTTTCATCCAAAATCTTTTTAAAACTTTATTAATATAGGTTTCTTGATAAAAGCCCAAAATATCATGGAATCTATCTCAACGGATCTTGATTCCAATGACATAAGACACATCGCCCATATCTTTCATTTCAAAATTCTTAAAGAGAAATTGTTTCACATTATGTAACAAATGCTTATCATTGATTGTAAATAATATGTCATCCAGGTATAATACAAGAAAACAAAATTTGCTCCCACTAACCTCCTAGTATATACATTTATCCATAATATTTTCTTCAAAACCAAATGATGAGATAACATCATGGAATTTCAAATATCATCGACGAGATGTTTGTTTCAATCCATACATGGATCTTTTAAGTTTGCAAACCAAATGCTTACATTTACTAGAGGGGAATCCTTCTGGTTATTTCATGTAAATCTCTTCCTCTAGGTCACCATTTAAGTAAGTTGTTTTTACATCCATTTGATGCAATTCCGTATCAAAATAAGCAACTAATGCCAAAATTATACAAAGTGGATCTTTTTTAGACATAGGAGAAAATGTATCTTTATAATCGATTTGTTCTTTTTGAGTGAATCCCCAGCAACAAGTTTTGCATTGTATCTTTCAATATTGTTTGATGAGTCTTTATTTGTTTTAAATACACATTTGTAGCCTATGAGTTTTTCTCATTTAGGCAACTCAACAAGACCCCAAACATCGTTATTCTTCATATAATTCATTTCGTCCTTAATGGCATTATACCATAACTTTCATTCTTTGTAACTCATGGCTTGTGAAAAGGTTTCAGGATCATGCGACATCTTTTAGGTATACAACAGAATCACTAGTAATAACTTATTTCCTTGTTTTAGTAAATCTCCTTAATATTGCACCAACATCCTCCTGTGACGTCTGTTATTCAATTGGTTGTTGAATGCTTTCAGGTAATTCCTGAATAATTGGATCAATTGAATTATCAGCAACTTATGGAATTTCTTGGTTGTCATTTATGTTGATCGAAGGTTGTTGAATTTCAACAGTTGGTTGTACAATGTCTATTTGAACCTGAGAAGTGTTGTGAATGATAATCTTGAAATTGATCCCTCCCATAAATCAAATCATTCTCAAGAAATTTTGCATTTTTTGATTCCACAATTCTAGTGTAATGTGATGGACAATATAACCTATATCCTTTAGACCTTTTAGCATATCCAACGAAATACCCACTTATAGTCCTTAGGTCCAATTTCTTCTATTGTGGATTATAAATTCTTATTTCAAACTGACATCCTCAAACGTGTATAATTGACATTCTCAAACGTGTATATGTTGTAAACTTAGTTTCTAACTTTTAAATAACTCAAAAGGCATCTTTAGAATAGCCTTGGTTGGTACCCAATTTAATATATACACTGCCATCTGCAGTCTTAAAAGCTTTAATCCATAAGGATTTAGGAATTTTAAAGCCACTCAGCATTTTTTGTACCATGTCTAATAATATTCAGTTTCTTCTTTCTACCACACCATTCTGGTCTGGAGATCTAGACATAGTGTCTTGGGCTACTATCTCATTTTCTTGAAGATACCCCGTAACTGGACCAGTGCTTGTCCACCTTTAGTATATCTACCATAATATTCCTTACCTTTATCAGACCTTATGATCTTAATTTGCTTACCACATTGTTTCTCTACTTCAGTTTTGAATATTCTGAATACATTCAGTGGTTCATTTGTGTTATGAAGCAAGTAGAGATACATATATTGTAAGTAATCATTTATAAATACGACAAAGTATTTCTGAACATACAAGTCCATATCTGGATTACAAATATCTGTATATATGATCTCTAATATGTCTGAATTTCTCTTAGCACCTTTCTTTAATTTGTTGATCTGCTTTCCCTTTATGTAATACATACAAGTTTCAAAATCAATAAAATCTAAAGTACTAAGTACTCTGTAACGCCCCAAATTAGGGGTTAGAATAGTAAAGGAAGTTAGTACGAATTACGTTTGTTATTGCTATTGATTATGT
>JAOSBP010000205.1:31095120-31121409 GCA_027563825.1 Erythroxylum mucronatum
TTGCCTTTTCTTTTCTTACCTGAAAAAGTTTAGTGGTTTGAGTTCAAGATTGATTTGCTGAGTATGGTTTATGTAGGCGCAATGGCATAGCTTCGCCGAGATTGGAGACCCGTAATGAGAGGCTTGGTGAAGCCTTCAGGTCTGCTATTAATTTCTCGACCTCTGAACCAGAACGGCAACATTCTGGGCAGCATTTGTCTAAAAATAGACCACCAGGTCTAACTCCTGAGTCCCTTAGCTGCTTACAGTCTGAAGTCTTCAGCAGCTTGGAGAACAATAGTGAGAATGTGGATTCACCATCATTGGATTGCGGAATATGTCTGGAGAATTTCATGAAAGGAGATGAGCTTATACGTCTACCATGCGACCATAGATTTCACTCTGCCTGCTTGGATCCCTGGATTCGAATTTGTGGGGACTGCCCCTTTTGCCGCAGGGATATAATTGTAAGTAGCAAGAGATGATGCTACTCCTTAATGTGAGATTTCTCGTTGTCACTCAGTTTTTGATTATTTTTTTTTGACATGGTTTTCCATGTTTGTTTAATTTAGTGTTCATTTTTTGTTTATCTTGAACATTTACTCCCTTTCCATACTCGAGGCAAGGATTTTCTATAAAATCGCCTTGAGATGTGATGTGTATTTGTTGCAAGAAGCTGTAGTTAACTATTTGTATATGTAAGCTAATGACTATGAATTGGCACTGTGAACTTTTTATGTAAACGAGAAGTACAAGCTGAATATTTTCACTGGTTTGGTTTTCCTCAGAGATGAAAGAAGTAAATTTAATAGGGCTCTGGTAAATCAGTGCATTATTTTGGTCATTTGAAGCCAATTTTATTATCAGTCGTTGAATAATATGTAGTGGGTAAATTTGAGATATCATCACCACCTGTTCTCACACTGACCAGCTCGTGAAGATTCTGAGACTGCTCAATTTCAAGATATGAACACAGGGATTTTTAGCTGCGCCTGAACTTGATTGGTCAAACTCAGCGAAGGTTCATTTCTGTATGGTTTTGCTATTTGTGTTGCTCCCTGGACCTGAACTCTGTCAGGCTATCACTTGATAGTCCATACTATGCACCTGACCCTTTAGAAATGTCTAGGTTGGAGCGGGCAGCAAGGCAGGCAGGTAGTTATGTGGGCCGACATTTCCTCATCTCTTGTTGTGGTTATATTAGTTGGACATGGGATGGATTGTAGTTCACAAGAATCGTTGTCTCCTTCAGAATAAACACCATTAATATAAGAGAAGCTTGTTGAACAGCTATTAAAATGAATGTTTCCTGACAAGCCAGCAAAAAAGTAAGGAATATCTAGTGTGGCTACATGATGTGTTAGACAATATAGTGTTTGACTTTGTAGGAGAGACAAACAAAAAACAAGGGCAGCAAGTGCTCTGCGTCCACTAGTTTGGTCACCAAATTTTGGTGAATCTGTTTCTGAACCACATCCATATTTCTTAGCGTTGTTGCTTATAAACTCTGACAGTGACTTGACTGAAATATCTGCAATTTGTGCTTTGCGACACAAGTTGATACTAATGTTATTTGATTTAATGCAATCTCAGCCTATGCTTTTCATAAATTGGGCCCTGTGTGCTATTTACTGAAAGAAGATTACTTAATTGGCAGAAAGAGCAGTTTGTGATGTTGCGTGTAAGCCTTTTTTAATTGTTGAAAGTGAAAGTGAAATGACAAGGTACCTAATTTATTTCCCCCTTGTTCATGCCTTCTTTGTGTGAGGAAAGTTACACAGTAGTTTAGGTTTTATTTTAGTATATAATCAGCCGTATCATTACTGGAGCATAATTGTGAAGGAATAGGGTTTTAAGTAACTTCACTCTAGGGTTTTTAAGTAACTTCACTCTAGTCTACATGCCAATTGACATTGACGAGGACATTGGCAAACAAAAATAATCACATCGAATAGAAATTTCGTTGGTAGGTAGGGTCTGAAAATGTTTAATAGTACGTAGTCTTACTCTTAATTCGTAGAAAAACTGTTTCCAATAACCTATAACATTTAGACCTTGTTTTATAAATAACTTATCAATCATTTTTTGGCAAATTGAAAGGTTTTACTTTTTTGGCCATATCAAACCGCTGATAATTATATTTAGTAATCATCTGATTGAGTTAGCAAATTGAACTCAATCCGTTGATTTTGAAAATGTTACTATAAGGAGCGTTTTCTTCCAGCAATTGAGAAATTAAGGAACTAAAAGACTGTTAATATCTAACGGTTATTACAAATTACCCAAAGAGATAGATAGAAATAGAGATATAAATTTGACTTAATTTATACAAATTTTAAAAAGTTAGTCATTAAATTAAAAATTTAAAATATTTAATATTAAATTAAAATTTTCAAAAAAGTACATACTTGTAAATTGTTTATCTCTAATTATATTACATTAATTATTTTTGTATAAACCCGATATTTAGGTCCCTTTTATATCAATATTTAGTATATAATATTATTATCACTTCACTTTAATCTAAAATTATTTTTATCTAAGTTTAAATTTTAAGAGATTAATATAAACAGTTTTTAAAATAATATTATTTTAATTTAATATAATTTTAAAATATAGTTTAAAATTTTAAAAATTAAAATAACAAAAAATTGGTATTTCCTTAAATTAGAAATTAAATCGATATCATTTTTACATACTCAATTTTATATTACGCTAGTTGGTGTTGCATTTTGAGGAAAAATTGCTAGTGTGATCTGACTAAACTCATTTTGAAGCTTTTTTTTAATGGCATTTTAGTGATCTCTCGAGTTCTTCAGTTGGCTCTTGCTAATTCAAGAAAATCTTGAGAAGTTTTTAATCAAACTCATTCATTATAGAGAAGTTATATTGAGAGGACTTTCAGTTTTCTTAAAGCTCGATAGAAGATATTGAAGAAAATGATGATGTTGACTTCTTTTGCTCTTTCTAAATTCTTATAGAAATATTCAAAGAACTACTAAGATATAAATACCTAATACCCATGTCTTTATAAATCTTTTTTTTAAAGTTATACCGTTATAAGTCATTTTACACATAAAATAATTAATACTAAATATCTAATTTTATCAAACGTCATTAAATAAATTGCTGATAGCTATATTATTCGCCTATTATCTAACTATTGATAGAATCAGCTAACAACTAATATAGTTCGTTGATTGCCGAATATAGCCTTAATATCTTTTCTTTAAAAAAATAATGAAAAGCTTGCATTAAATGAAGTGATGTACACCCATTGACTATGTTCCACTTACCAAGTCCAAGTCTTCTAGATTAAAAAAAAATAATTACAATTAAATAATGAAAAAGAGGAAACAAAAGAAGAAGAAGAAGAATCCAAGAAACATACTCATCTCCTCTTGTTTAATTGCTCTCTTTGTCAAAGTCTAAAATTTGAGTCTTGTAAAATTTGCCAAAAGGGGCATTAAACAAATAAAAAGAATGATATAGAAAGAGGTTATTTTTGTAATTTAAAATTATAATTGTAGGATCTCGACCTTTCGGGTCTTGCGTCCACAGGGCCTCAGTCTTTTGGGCCTCGCATCCACCCGCTTGTAGATATTGTTCGTTTTGGGTCTCGGCCTCTAGGGCCTCGCACCCTCACAATTCTTTTTTTCCACAGGACTTTTCAAGAGGTCACTTATCCTGGTACTACTCTGGCCCTAGCACGTTTAACTTCAGAGTTATGATGGAATTCGGTGCGTTAGGACATAAAAAATGCATCTATAAGAGAAAGGTATTCGCACCTTTATAAGGAATGCTTCGTTTTCCTTTCAACCTATGCGAGATCTTACAATAATCTTACGGCAACAAAAAATAATCTGAGGCACTGAAAATGTAAACAAGGAAAATTACTTCCCTTTCCCATTTGCGTAGAATCCAATTCATTCCAAGTCAACATGAGAGTTCAAACACCAAATTTATCTAATTACGCGGTTTTAACAAAATCAATTTTACACTATAAAGCTTAGCTGTCTCATTTTAATATTGAAAAATAGAATTATAAAAAGCAAAAAAGCCATAGGTTACTTGAACCGCGTAGAGTACACAGTAAATAAAGCCTACAACTTTCCTTTTCATCATTCTTCTTCTTCTTCTTCTTCGTCTTCGTCTTCTCCTTCACGCGGCATTTCTTCCTTTTCCTCTATCTTTCTCTTCTTCTTCTTCTTCTTATCTACACAGAGAGAGACGCCTAACCTTATACGACACGTCGGTTGTTCGCTTTATCGATGATGTTGAGAACGTGTTGCCGGCCGTTGGAGCGCTGCTTCGGGAGGGTGGCTGGTGGTGTTGGCGGCGGTGGGGATGGACTCATGTGGCACACGGATTTGAGACCACACGCGTCCGGGGACTACTCGATCGCGGTGGTTCAGGCCAACTCCAATTTGGAGGATCAGAGTCAGGTGTTTACGTCTCCTTCTGCGACTTATGTTGGGGTTTATGATGGTCATGGTGGGCCTGAAGCTTCTTGCTTCGTCAACAAGCACTTGTTTCCTTATATGCACAGTATGTGTTCGTTTCGCTCTTTCTTGTTATATTTTTATTATTTATTTGGGATTTGCTCGTCATCTGCTTTTGTTTTGTTTTGTTTTGTTTTGTTTTGATCATGTTTGAAAGGTGAGATTTTTAACGAGTGGGATGGCTTTCCGACCCTTTTCTTGGGTTCAGGTTTCAGTTTTGTGGTTTTCATGGACGGTGCTTGAGGTATTAAGTCTAGAAACGAGTGAGAAGCATTCTTCTTTATTCGTTGTATTGTCAGTTTTCAGGAGTTGAGTATTTCAGAAATAAGTCGTTATCGAATGGGAACTAGAGTGAATGTGGTGAACAGCTTTCAAGTTCATCAATTTGGAGGTTTACTTTGCTTTTTACTTTGTTGCAATTAGAGATGCAAAAGGGGCGGAATTTTTGTAATTTGGCTGTAATCTCTTTGAATAACATAGTTATGTGTTTATGACAGTTTTGCATCTCTGTCTTTATTGATTTTATTTCTTTCTTAATTGTAGAATTTGCAATTGAACAAGGGGGATTATCAGCAGATGTTATAAAGAAGGCATTTAATGCAACCGAAGAGGACTTTTGTCATTTGGTAAAGCGGTCATTGCCAGTAAAGCCACAAATTGCTTCAGTCGGATCATGTTGTTTAGTTGGTGCAATATCTGATAACGTACTGTATGTTGCGAACCTTGGGGACTCGAGGGCAGTACTGGGTAGGAGAGCTCATGAGAATAAGAAAAAAAAGGTTGTTCCAGAAAGGCTGTCAACTGATCATAATGTTTCTGTGGAGGAAGTGAGGAAGGAGGTTGAGGCGCTTCATCCTGATGATTCCCATGTTGTAGTTTATACGCGTGGAGTTTGGAGGATAAAGGGCATCATCCAGGTAGAATAGGTTTCTTCTTTCCAAGCTGATTTCAAAGTCTGCCTTTTCTAATTATATTGCAGGAATTTGATTGATCAATGGTCGATAATGTCAGGTGAATTGAATGTATGGCGTCAAATAATTTAGGAGTCAACACATGAATTTCATCACTGTGAATGTCTTGATGCTAATGGGTAATTTTCTTAAAGTTATGAAGCATCCAAGTGTTGTTCTCATCACATATTATAGTTGTGAATGAAAGGTGGATTTCTTCTGTATTTCGAGCATTCTAGGAGTTTTTATTCTTCAGACTCTTGTTTGGTGCAACATGCAGTCAAGTGAAGCGGTATCTTTCAAATTCTGGAACCTGTGCATTAGAACTTTATCTGTTATTGATTTTTATGTCTTTTTCTTCACTTGAACAAGTGCATGGAAATTTATGTGTTGATCTTGAGATTAAGTAGTTGTTTCTAGTTTCTGGGAGCTGATTTTCAATCCCAAGGCATGTGTTGGAGGAAACAGTTGTAAAAGCCTTCAGTTTTCTTTCTTCAGGTATCAAGATCTATAGGGGATGTCTATCTTAAGAAGCCTGAATTCAACAGAGACCCCATATTTCAGCAATTTGGAAACCCTGTTCCTTTGAAGCGTCCTGTAATGACAGCAGAACCCTCAATCCTGATCAGAAAGCTCAGGCCACAAGACTTGTTCTTGATTTTTGCTTCAGATGGTCTTTGGGAACAATTGAGTGATGAAACAGCAGTTAACATCGTTTTCAAAAACCCAAGAGCTGTAAGTCTTTGACTTTGACCTGAAATCCTTTTATCATTTGTGGCCACAGGTTTAAAGTTGGAGAAAGTTTGAACTTTGAAATTAGGCAAGTTGAATCTTGAAGCTGGACAGCGGAGACATATTTCGCAGCCCTGTTATAAGTAGGACTGATTAAAAACTGTAGGTAGAATCATATAATAGTTTCAATTGTACTGGAAGTATAGCACATGGCTTCGGTCTTTCAACCTGCAGTTAGTCTTAGACATGGGATAGGTTCAAATGGTTTAACAATTCCATTGTTTGATTTGATGCTTGCAGGGGATTGCGAAGAGATTAGTGAGTGCTGCTCTTCAGGAAGCAGCAAAGAAAAGAGAGATGAGATATAATGACATAAAGAAAATTGAAAAGGGAATTAGGCGTCATTTTCATGATGATATCACAGTGATAGTAATTTACCTTGATCACCAAAAAATCTCCCCGGATGTTAGACAGAGGAACAATGGAATTGGATGCACAACTGCTCCTGTTGATATTTTCTCCCTTAATACAGATCAATCCGAGGAGAATCTGCTTCATTCAATCACTTGAACCAAGTAAAATATTCTAAGGGGCTACGTCTGACAATTTGTTTATCGCTTACATTGTGTTCTTAGTTCCACATATGGGGGGGTTGCATATAGCTGAACATATGGGATTCACGAAAGAATTGAACACACTTGTGTAGATAAGTGATTGCTTGATTGGTGGATGCTGACGAAAACAACTTGCAAAGACTTTTTCCAAAGTGAAAATCTTACTCCATTTTGTTGCCAGTTGAGATATTCTTTACCAAAACTTGGGACTTCCTGTCTTTTGTGCACTGCTTGTTCCACTACATATGATGTTTGTTGGCGACATGAAAATTTCCTGATTAGGTAACGAATACCCAACAGACTAATCAACTAGGTCCTCCATTATTTGTACTACACTGAAGTGGAAACTTAATTCATGATGACCCTACTTAGGGGAAGGAGATCGTCTGTTCCACATTTCTTGTGCCATCCCTGTTCTAACTTCTTCCATCTGCATGTTTTACACTGTCCCATTTATTTACTGTGAAACATGTGAATGGAAGTAATTGGCACAGGAATGGAACAGGAAATTCAGAACAGACGCTCAAGCCCTACTTAGGTTACTCTTAACACGGACTGCAAGCAGAGAGGTGACAAATGTTCATGACTAAATACACTCGCGAGTTTCTAGAAAAGTTATATCTGACGTCTGTTTTCCGTTGATATTGGCCAAATTTAGCATTGTCCATAGTTTGATTTTCGGCTTGAAGGCTAACACCAATCTGATCAGCTTGCAAACATGGAAAATTTGAATTAACTGCTGAAACCTGGTCATCGAATGCTTTGTAAACTCTATTATAGTTGTATGGATGCTACTTTTTATGCAAATTCTTGTGGCCCCAAACCTACATTATTGTAGAAGGTTTATTTGTTCAATAAGGACACTGATAGACACTGCACCATACTTTAAAGTCAAAATGAGACTTTCAAACATATAGATGAGACTTTCAAACATATAGAACGTAGTCAAGAATGGGATTAGGTGTATCAATATAAAAACTACTTTTTAAATAGCATTTCAACCAAATGCCCTGAAGGGCTTGTAGACCAACCAAACCTTGCAAGTGCAGGAGTACTATCTCAGAGAATGGCTTTTGATGAGGTTGGCTAAGTAAAACCAAAATGTAGAGTACAACCAAATCCATCCATGGAAAAGCGAAGGCATTTTGCTTGCATGAAACCTTTTACTACATAGAAACTTGGCCATGATAGAGCGGCATATACATCCTAGCTGAAATTTAGGATCTTCAAAACAAAATAGCAGTTAATAAGGGTTTCATCCAAAATACCCTCCCGAACAAAATCCCAAAAAAGAAACTTCGAAGATTAACACTAGGTCTTTCAAAGCAAGTGCCAAAATAGGGGTCTCAACAAGCAACGCTTAAAACAGTATTGTGCCTTCCTCACCAAATTCTCCCACAAAATGACAGCCCTAGACCCAAAAGTCAATCCACAGTTTCTGACTCCGTTCCCATCTAAGCTTCACTTGAGGAAGTGCGGACTAATCAACCCGGCAATCTCAAGAAATCCAACCTGGTCCTTGCCACCAAAAATCTTCTTCAGCTTCTCATCACAGATTATGATCTTTTTGTTATTAGGGTCCTGATGAGTAAGAAGAGGTTGAAAATAAGTATGAGTCAAATGTATAACATGGCCTTGCTAAGAGTAAGAGTCAAATTCATAATATGGCATTGCCTCCATTGACATAAGCATAATCTTAAAATTTACAAAGAAAACAATCATCTGGGGAAAGATACGTGCAAATGCTATATATAGATCCCAACAAGTTGCTAGTTTCCTAGACCTAATAACAATTATGATTGTGAAAACAAGAAGCAGACAATTTCTAGGGCATGACAATATCCCTCCACTATTTCCGCCATAATTTTCTAATATCTCAACAAGTGTTCACATTCTTAATCGCCCTAATATAGCTGAAGTCCTATAAACTTGAAAAATGTTGACAATTCATCATCGATAGCAGATTTATTATAAAAACATTTAATATGTCAACACATTTAATCTGTACATGAAAGTATAAATTGTATATGCAAGTCCTCGTGATAAAATGAAGAAATTTCCAAAACCCATAAAGACCCAGAGCAACTTTACCCCTATACTTTATAGTGAATGTATTAAAACACATAAAAATGAAGTATTACGCATGAGTCAGAACCTGAAGATTGTTGCCCTTGATGTGGGCCCAAATGAGCTTCAAAGCTTGGGTTCGAGAAATCTCGTTGGTTCCTACAAGCTCAGCCATTTCCGGCGAAACACGGCGAGGCCTCATAATCCCACGTGGCTCTCTCTTCCCCGTGGCCGACGACGATGCCGTAGCGCGTGTCATCGTAGTGCGGATCATTGTAACCCCAGCAGGAGGCAGTTTCCCGATAGACGGGGTCGAAGGAACAAGGCTCAGCCGGGGAGATGCCAAGGACACCGATTCTGTCGAAAGCGCGGTGGTGAAGATCCTCGCCATTTTGGTTTGAGAAGAGCTCTCTCAGTCGCTCTAGTGGTGTGAAGAGATGACCAACGTTATCCTGATTTTTCTTTAACCTTTCCGGCAGAGTTTGAATTACTGAAATGCCTTTGCCTCGGGTTTGATGTTATGGAGAATGAGGTGTAATTTGGGTTAAGTTTTGGGGACAGAGATGTCATTGGGGAAACCATTTTGGGCGCTAAATTTGGAGGAGTTGGGTTGGGCTAAAGAAAATGCAATATGAAAGCTTTAACAATTCCAAAGTCCATTTGGATTTGGTGTTTGTAATACACAAATTGACAATATAGATGAGAATATATTAAGAATACATCAATTAGGTTAAAATACACTTTGTAGTTGATCAAAAAGTCAAATTGATAGGCTTGGATGAGATTTGTGAATGGACCCAAGGCTCATTATATATAATGTTAATCTCATAAATGGCTAAAATATCACATGGACATGATTAAGATGTTAATTGTCATAAGATTATATTAATGTACATTAAGTAATTCAACACTCTCCCATTTGGCCATTATAATCATACCATAATACTTTTAAAATACATAACCAAACTAATCATACATAGCTAATACACCGATAGGATATATGGGCTGTACATAATTAGGTACTACTAATCTAGAAACATGACAATAACATCAATATAGATTTAACAAAATGAATATCATCAACTTGTCACTCATTAAAAATATAGAGCTACAAAATGTCATAAATAGTGATAAAACAACTATAATATGCATGTATTACACAAAATTCGAGCAATGTTCATAAAACATACATTGAATGAAAACTTATACTAAATTAAAGAAAATTAGGCTCATAACAATGTCATACAAGAGACTTATTCTTGAAACACATAGATAAATAAGCTTTTAGTTAGTGGGTCTACCAAAATGTTGTTCATAGGTGTGTGTTTAATAGTAATTAGAGAATCTGCAACTTTCTCTTTGACAAAGTAGAATTTAATATCAACATGCTTAGAATAAGAAGTGCACTTAGTGTTTCGAGAGAAAGATACAATTACATAATTGTCACAATGTAAGTTTAGCGACACAAAAATGGAATCCACAACTCTCAATGTTGAAATGAAATTTTGTAACCATATTGTATAACAAATAGCGTATAACCATATTGTATAACATGCAACATACTTTGCTACATGGTTAAAGAAGACGTAAGTGTTTATTGAAATTTTCTTACGAAATAACTCCTCTCAACATTATAAAGATGTACCCAAAAGTAGATTTCCTATCATCCACACAACTTGCATTATCGGAGTCTCTAAAACCAACCACTGTAAGAGTGTTAATACGCTAATATGTCAACATCAGATTATTGATACCTTGTAGATACCTTAAGATATTTTTAGTCGCTTTCTAATAACTTTGTCCAAGATTGCTCAAGTATCTACTAAGCATTGCAACCACAAAGGACTTGTGAATACTTGGGCATACATTAGGCTACTAATAACTAAGGCATATGAGATCACTTTCATTTGATCTCTCACAATATCATTCGGCAATATTGAGTCATGTAATCCTTAACAAGACTATATATTAAACCTTTATAAGATATGATCAATATAAGTGCACTGATATAATGTGAGAACACCATTATATCAGTGCACTTATAAAGAATTTGTACGTTTAAAACATACAATGCTTCACTAAGATTCCTTATGTAAAAATGGTCAAACAATAATTATTTTATCTTAATCAACATATCGGTTTCATTAACAAGGAATAAGATATCATCAATATATAAAACTAAAAATAAGTACTGGCTCTCACTGACCTTCACATATATACAAATATTTCATAAAAGATTGAGCTATCTAACTAAACAATTGATTGGTGCATCTTCAGGTGGGCTACAAGATTTTAAACTCTTGAAGAACTATAAGTGATTATTGAAAACATTGCTCTGAATAATTATGAATGAGGAACCTGAGACTAAAGCAAAAATTAAATGGCATTCATAATGTTGATGTGGTGACAAAATTAGAGATAGAATTTGATGCCTTGGGTAAGAAGATCAACAATATCAAATTGATAGCTCAACTAGTACAAGCCACAAGATATGATATTTGTGATGAAAGAAACCCTAATAATGTCAAACATTTGATCACATGGGGTAATTGATTAAGCTAGTAAATTTTGTAGGAAATTGATCTCAATATAACTCTTATAATACTACTTACAATATGAGCTAAAGGAAACATCCTTTTTTTTTGCAACAATCAAGCTCTACTTGGATTCCAGAAATAATAACAATATGAAAGGAAGCCAAGCCTTGAGGAGATCATGACAAAATTTATTACTACATCTGATAATAATTCTAAAGTATTGAAATGTCTCTTCGAAATTAACAAGTCTCCATCTACAACAATAAAATTGAGGTTGGACAACTTGTTAAGCTTATCTCTAAATAGTAGCTAGGTATATCACCTAGTAACATTGAGTCAAACATGAGGGAGCAAATGAATATAGTGACTTTAAGTAGTAGAAAGGAGCCAAAAGTTGAAGAGGAAAATGATGTGATGCAAGAAACAAACGACGAGTAGAAGAAGAAAGACAAAGAGGAGCAACTAAAGAAAGAAGCCATCAAAGAGAGAGAGAGAAAGGAGGAGCTAAAGAAAAAAGTGATCAAAGAGTACTAATCAAGAATTTTATATTTAAGCAGGCTTGAGATAAATAGAAAGGAAGATAAATTTAGTAAGTTTTTAGAGATTTTTAAACAATTACATATTAATATACCATTTGTTAAAGCTCTTTAACAGATGTCAAAATATGTTAAATACTTAAATGATCTCTTTTCTAATAAGAAGAGACTCAAGGAATTATTGATGGTGAAATTAAGTGAAGAGTGCTCTGCCATCTTACAAAGTAAGCTATCCTAAAAAAAATCAAACATCCATAGAGTTTTATTGTCCTTCATAATGTTGCTAATTTGTCAATTGAAATGGCTTAGTGGACTTAGGAGATAATATTAATTTAATACTATATGACATATTTAAGAGATTAGGAATATATGAACCTAAACTAATTAGGATGAGCATTCAATTAGTATATAGTTCAATTAAGTATCTTATGAGTATTATATAAGATATTTTAGTTAAGGTTGACGAATTCATCTTTCCTATTGATTTTGTAATTTTGGATATAAGATCATGTAGAGGTTACTTTGATTTTAAAAGACCTTCCCTAACTACTGTTAAGGCTATGAAAAATGTATATGATATAAAGCTAATCATAAGGGTAGGGGACGAGGAAGTAGTGTTTAAGATATTGAGACATCCATTTAATAAAGATGATACTTGTTTATCTTTAGATGTAATTGCTTACTAAAAAATTTCATATTATACAGGAAATAATCTTACAGGATCCATTGTATACTTATATCATACAGGGAGAAGAAGGGGATATGGACAACCCTAATGAAGCATGTAGCATATTTGGAAGCTAATGAGCCTATGATTAGAAAGAAGAACTTTGAGAAGATTAAAGGACCAAAGGAGAGTATAATCAAGCCTTCCATTAAGGATCTCGCATGAGTGACAAGCTTAAGGCAAGAGTATAGCTAAAAGGCTTGTAAAAAATGCTTGTTGGTAGGTAACCTAATAAGTTAGTTATTTTTATTCAAATTTAGTTTATGAATCTTTAACATTAATTTTTATTATGTTTTCATATGGTTTGATTTTTATTGCATGTGTTTTAAGTTAAAAACAATTTAAAGTCATGGATTCAAGTGTGATTCAACGTTCTTTCATAGTTGGATTGTGATACACACCGCCAATTCATACTTCTCAAAGTGCAATTTTGGAGTCTTTTATTATTAGAAGAGTACTAGTTCAATTTTCCTCTTTTCCTTTATTTTATAGTTTTTCATTGTTTTTGTATATAATGTGTATTAGGACAATGTACAACTTGAGGGATGAAATTAATTACTTATGCTTATCAATTTTGTCATAATTAGCTTAATAGGGAATGATTTTCTAAGAAACTTTTTAACTTTGAAAGAATATTAATTGAGAAAATTCATTATAAGTTTGGTTGTTATTATGATTTGATTTATTTAGGTAAATAGTTATAAGTATTGATAATTAAGTTAGTTCTAATTTGCTCCACTAATTTTAAAAATGGATATTTGATTTTTATTATTATACTTTTAATTTATTTTGAACATAAATTAAGTTAGAAGTGAATTCTAACTAATCATTTTTAGTATCCCAAAAAAAACACAATTTTTTTTAAATATAGAATAAATTTATTCTATTGGCCTCAAACTAAGTAAAAATATTGAAGTTAAAGAGCAGTACTAGTGATCATTTGAAATGATGACCTAATTGAGTAATAAAAAATATTTATAACGGGGTGTTTACCTTTTCAAGCAATCATTTAAATGTGCTTGTATTAATTTAAAGTCACTGGTTTGTTTTTCTTTCCATGAAGAGTACGAAAATATTTATAAATTGAAATAACTATTTTTATATATGTTTACTTTATGTGTTAGGTTAAATTTTGTTGATTGAGTTAAAGTTTAAAGGATTATGGAGTTTAGTTGAATTTATTCATATCTTGATGCAAAGTAGCTAAAACATAGCAAATTAATGAACTTTTAATTGAAAGAATAATGAGAAGTCTTGATTGATCCAATTAATTTGTTTAATTCTTCCCTATAGTTGCTACCTATTTAAGTTAAAAGTAGCAGAGTTGATTTGCTTAAGGACAAACAAATGCTTAAATGTGAAAGAATTTTACAAGTGTAAAATAGGTTATGTTCTTAGCATGATTTTGAGAGAAAAATAGGTTATATTCTTATATAGGATTTGATATTCAATGCCGCTTATATTTTGTTGACTGGACTTGTATTAGCTCCCTAATGAAGAAGGAACAAATTTTGTCAATCTAGAAGTAAGTTATAAAAGTTTTCTCCCCAATGAAGAAGGAACAAATTTTGTCAATTTGGAGATAAGTTATAAAAGTTTTGGCATGAATTTAGATGAATACAAGTTGAACATAAACCTATGTTTATAACATAAATCAAACACAACCCCTTATTCTACCTCGTGTTAGTCCTTGTTCCATTAGGTTTTTTAGAAAAATCATCGCATAAAGGAACATGGCCCAAACACGAATGCGTGTTTATGGGCTTTAGATTCGTGTTCTCAAGATGAACCCTCAGATGCATGATTGAGGAGTTATTAAGCTAACATGGATACAATATGGATCTATATTGGTGACCTGAATTGGTAGTAATTTTTATATAAATTAGGATTTCCTGTAGTTATGAAGAACATAGGACCAACATAGGTCTATCTCAGGGAGAGTCTTTGAATTTGTTTTGGATTTTGTGAGAATAAAGAGTCAAATTACAGCGTAGCAACTTTAAAGAGCAAGAATGAGAATCCATTAAGATTTAACGAAGAATATCATGATCTTAAGATCTATGAGAATGCTTTCTTTTATCTTGTTTTTTTCTTAATTGTTGTTAACTTCTTTTATCTTAACATGAAGAAAAGTGGGATAGATTTTGATGAGAGGAACCCCATATAACTGTTATTTTAGATTGATTTCTTTGATTAATAAACGACTTAAGTTTAATTGCAAATTGTTTATGATTACTTGATGAATTTGAATTGAAATATGCCAACGTTTTGGGTTCTATATATGAAGACTAAGAAATCATATATAGACATACTTATATATATATTATGACATGAATAATAAGAGTTAAATGAAATCTTATAGATATAATCATATAAATCATCTAGTTTAAAGTCAAATGTACTAAGAGAATTCATAGGACGAGTTAATGCATTTTTAAAGATTTTGATTAGAAAAAGATTTCAATCAATCAACTTAAGGATATGATCATACGTCTTAGAGAAAAAATATAGTTATAACTTTAGAATTCTTAAATTCTTACTGATCCATAAAAACTAAGGTCAATAATTGAATTAAGATACATCTAAGGATAGAAAGTCATTGGCAAATCCTACATCTAAATCTTGTTTACCTATTGATTGTTTCAGTCTTGCTTATTATTTTTGTTTACCCAATTTGCACTCTGAGATAACTCAAATCTAAACTCATAGTTTTTGCAAGTGCAGGTCTAAATATATAAAGCCTAGAGGTGAGCCTACTGTCAATTTCATGTTATGTTAAGAAAAATGATTTCATTAACCGAAAGTTTCTCAAAATTAACTAATAGTGGCTTCACTCACATTAAACTTCAACTGATAAAACGTAATTTCAGTGAGTATTAGCTCTGGAACTAAGCCTGATGCGATGTGTTAGACCCACACTCAGAGACGTAGCTACATGGAGCTACATGGGGGCATTGGGCCCCCCAAAGTTTTTTTAAAAATTATTTTTAATATATATATATATATAAAAGGACAGAGTTATTTAAAGGGTCAGTGAAATACTAGGCTCTCAAAATTTTATAAAGTAAATATTTTGACCCTCCTATATTAAATTTCTGGCTTCATCACTGCTCACACCTATCGTTAAAACTTCCAGGTATTGCATGTAAGTCTTAAGTAAAGATTTCCTCCAGAACCAATTCAAAAAGGGACAAGGTAACAGAAGGGTGGTTGTTGGGTGGTGTCCTACAGGGTCAAGAACATATAATTCGGTTAGTGCCACCATTATTAACCATGTCTAGGTTTTTTGAAAGTGAAGCACATTCACCTATGTGGATTGACGATGATGACAATGGCGTTACCTGCTTCAATCATTACATTACTGTTGTTATGATCTGACTTCCATATTCTGCTGTTAAATCTCTGTTGGTTATGGACAGTCAGCAAGTGGAGAAGGAGAAGCAGACGCAGGAGTTCAATTTCAATTCAAGGAAAAGAAATGGGGCAACAGCAGGAGGCTGGCCTGTTAACATCATTCTGTATTGCACGTAGGCGCAGGACATGATGCTTAAACTAACTTTGCTTTCTCTATTATTCCTTCTACTCTACGACCCCAACCACCAGCACCCACACTCTTGGCTTCTTCTCATTTAGTATTTTCAATTATTATTTTTAATAATTTCAATTTTTATTTTTATTTCTTTAAATTCCTACATATTTTTATTAATATTATTAGTTTTCTTATTATTATTATCCTACTTATTGTTACTTCCATGTTATTTTATTTTTAAATATATTTTTTTTATTTATCCATTTATTCATATTTCTTGTGGATCATTCGAAAACAGTTTCTATACTAATTAAGGGTAAGACTGCATACATTAGATCAGGATATATGGTCGTTTAATTTTTACTGCTACATAATCATTTCTTTAAAATGCAATCAATAAAGAACTAAGAAAGTAAATATTTTAACTTTTTTTTTACTTAAAAGAGGAAAAGAAAAAACAAAAGAACCATCTTTCCTAACTTACATGATATCTTGTCATCATTATTGAAATAATTCATTACTTGCAATGTAGTCATAAGTATAATTCTTATCATCTTATAAATTTTAATTTTATATAAACTAATAATCAGCTTAAGGATGACAATTGCAACTTAGCCTTAGCCCGAATCAGAGTGCCCTAACCAAACCTATAGTCAACGGGCCAAACTCGAGATTGACTGGACCTCAGGTGACCCTTATAGACAAAACGACCTTGTTTTTAGTTTGGTCAGGCTAATTGGGTTTTGGCTTGAATCCACTGTCTTATGTCTAGGCAAACTCGAGTTCAACCCAACTCATTGTCATTCATAGAAAAGATGTTATTATGATTTGTTCATCTCGATTACAAAAAGATAATAATTGTAGGATTAAGCTTAATTTTAAAAGAATTATAAATTAAATAATTTAAGTCAAATTGAAATGAATAATTACATTAAAAAACATTTTTTTAGTTAATGTGTATTCGTCATTAATTATTTTCGTATAAAAATTTTTATAGAAAATTTTAAAATGTAAATTTTGATAATTTTAAATTTTAAATTTAAAAAAGTTAAATAATATAAAATTTTATATTTTTAATTAAAAATAATAAAGCACGTGTTAATTTTAGTATTTAAATTTGGGATCGAGTACTCTTAAACATGGAAATCATATGCAGTGATCTTTCTTAGCATGGTCCGGAGTAAGCATCAATCAGATCTGAAAATTGCATTCCCATATAGACGGTGCATGACTTGGAGGCTCTAGGAAAGTCCAGGTGTTATAATAAGTAGCTATTAGCGTCCATCCAACATCTCCGTCACGCTTGACAACTAGTTTTCGTGGGAGATACAGCTCAAAGTGACAGCCAAGTAATGACAGTACAAATAATGGATTGGTTTAGATTAGAAGCAAAGGTCCCATATTTTAACCAATTTACCTAGGACACGTGACCCCTTGTTCAATGATCCCACCAAAAACCCTAGACCCCACCAGAAAGCAGCTTTAGGTGCCATTTACCTTTCCAATGATACTAGACAATAGACTAACTAATTTTTAAAATGATATATAATTAATAAACTTTTTATTTTTGAATTTGAAGAAACCCTATAGGCGGGCCAAGCGGACTCACTTCTCAGAGGACCAAATGGCTACACCCCATCACAAAGGGCCACACTAGTTCTCCACCTATAGGTAAAATCTCGGCTGCCCCAGGCTCTTACAAGAGGGGCTAGCAAGGAATAGAATCTGGGATCTAACCGAAGCAAAGCTCCGCTCTCAACCATCTAGCCACACCCCTTGAGGGCATAATTAATAAACTACTAAAATTGGATGAATAAAAATTTAATATTAATTACTCAGATATTCGTATAATTATGAATTGTTATTTATTTATTATGTAATCAAATATTTTTTAAAAAAAACTAGAATATTGGTATCATCTATGATGTTTTTAAAATCAGAACTAAAATTAAATCAGTAATATAAGAAGTTTAAGATTTAAAAGGTTCAATTAGTAATAGGGTCATTCTTAATGTTTTATAGGTTTTGGGTAAAGTAAAAAAAGTTTCTATTTTTGCCTATTTTTGGGTCCTCACAAAGAATAAAAATAAGTAAAATATGGATCCTTTTTATTGTTCTTTATAAGGTTAAGAGTAAGCACTATTTTGTTTCATTTTATTTTTTTATGAGAATAAAAATATGTTCTATTTTATCATTTATGAGGATGGGCTCTGGGCGGTTGCCTGCCCTGCACTTGCCTAGAAATATATTAGACTATTATAAAATTGATTAAAGATTAAATAAAATTTAAAAATTTAAAAAATAATTAGAGAAAACTAACATTATCTATCGAAAAATTAAAATTTAATTGAAAAGTAAATTTTAAATAAAAATTAATCGGCTTATTTTAGTTTATAAAAATTAATCGATTAATTAATAAACTGATCGGTTTTTAATAACAATGATTATTATGTTAAATCAAACTAAAAATTTACTAAATTTAAATTTTGTATTATTAAACTAACTCGATCGAATCGGTTTAATTTTTAAAATATTGATTACACCTAATTTACTTATTTATTAATAAAATGGGTCATGGAAAAATGTTTGTAGGTAGGGAGAGAATTGATCCCAAACTGGCATAGTTTAGATGACTTTCTAAAGGGCACCTATCACGGCGTGACACCAAAGCGCATGGGGTCCACAAATTAGACGGTGCTCCAACATACCAACTAAAATTTAGCTGTTTATGATTTATGAGCCTAATCTTAGCGTGTAAATTACACATTGCCAGACTGCCAATTGCCCACCAACACTCCACATGAGAGCTAGACACCCCCACCTATCATCATTATCTTTTCTCTGTCTTTATGTCCAGCCACTAATTACTAATTAACTTCACTAATCAACCAGTCCTAAGAATTTAAATTGCGTTTTATAAAGCTTAATCTGCTATTTTAAGTGTGCATAGGTTAAATAAACTGTAAATTAAGTGATTATGGAAATTTTATAAGATAGTATTACTAACAATAACAACATTATGTAAAAATTTCGTTAAAACTCGAATTTAGAGAGATCGGACAATACACAACTTTATTCTTTTTTTTATTAAACCACCCAGTATCTGACTCCACACGAGCAACTGACCAGCTTGGATTTGAGCCGGGTAGGACTTTTTTGAGCTACAAAGCTCTCCCTCACGAGTTTTTAAAGCAACTCTATTCTCAAGACTCGAACTTAAGATTTTAGTTACGGATGGAGAAGCCCGTGTCGCTCCATCGCAGCCCTAGTGGGTAATTCTTATCTATAACATAATATTACCATTTACATCAAAATTGAGGACATCACATTTTGAAGAACAAGCTTCATATCATTAAAATTTTCTATAATTGCAATTGTGTCTAACGAACTCCATTTTTAAAATCATTACCTCTCCCTATTTATGCTCTCACTTCGCTCGTTACTTTTCTCACTACAACTCTCTCTAAGGCCTTTCCACTCAGAAACGGTGAGTAGGGAGAGTGTAAAACAATGGCACATCAAAAAGCTGCGATCTTTGTCTCTTTGATTTGCATTGTAGTCGCCGGCGTTGGCGGTCAATCTCCGGCCACGTCCCCTACCACCACTCCCGCTCCTCCCACTCCTACTACTCCCACAGCTTCTCCACCATCAAACACTCCTGCTCCTCCCACTCCCTCCACCACTCCTCCTCCGGTCTCAGCTCCTCCTCCAGTAACCCAAACTCCACCTCCGGTAACCCAAGCTCCACCTCCGACCACTCCTCCGCCAGTGTCAGCACCACCCCCAGCAACTCCTCCACCGGCCACACCTCCTCCCGCAACTCCTCCACCGGCTACACCACCTCCCGCTACTCCACCTCCAGCTACACCTCCTCCTGCTACTCCACCTCCAGCTACACCTCCTCCGGCTACACCTCCGGCTCCTCTGGCCTCTCCACCCGCTCTTGTCCCAGCTCCAGGTCCAAGCAAGAAGAAGGCCAAGGCTCCGGCTCTGTCTCCGTTGGGAGCCAGTCCACCGGCGCCAACGACGGACGCTCCATCACCGAGCTTAGGTGCTACCTCTCCAGGACCAGCAGGAGGAACAGATGTGGTACGTGTTTTGGTCTTCGCATCTTAGTTCTTTTAAGGATCTGGCGTAATGTAGATAAAACAACTGCCCTTTCACTAACTTAAACGTAGATGCTTTATCTGATTAACGAGAGATATCCGATATGGGCTTATAGATCTGATCCGATGGATCGACTTCCAAACAGACGACGGTAGATTATGAATCATAGCCGTCGGATCGGGACTCTCAGACATAATGCTCAAAGTGGTTTGGTCTATTTTAGTTACTTTAATCAGAAGCATTTATTAAAGAAGGAAAGACTACATATGGCTAAACTGTGTCTGGATGGGGAAGGGAAGCACGAGGCGCAGAATCCCAAGGATTGGACCTGTCTTGGAACAGAACGTACACCTATAGGCTGACAGGTTTAGGTCAAAGTCATGACAGCAATTGTTCATGTTCCTCGTTGAATGATAGTATCCTTAGGTCTAACCTAATGCCATGCGCTGTCTGCCCCACACATTTCACATTATCTCACAATGTTACTTGTTAATGTAGTCCTGTAGAATGAACTATTAAGACTCATTTCCATTTTTTCTTATAAAATGCAGAATGGAGTAGAGAGGATGTGGTCGGTGATGAAGATGGTTGGGAGCTTGGCACTTGGATGTGCTTCCCTGTGCTTGCTACTTTAGAAGACTATCGTGTCTTTGCTTTTCTCTTTTTCCATTCTTGGCATCTCAGTTTCTATTCCTTCCATTCTATGACTTCAGTTGCTGTTACTGTTACTGGGCCTATAATATTATTTTAGTAGCTATGATTTCTAGCCCCTACACGGTGATGGGACACTTCAGTTGCCTGTATTTGAGCTCTGTATGATTGATATATACATGCACTATGTCGGATTCTTTGGGAGATTTTTGAGGGGGCAGCTTTTGTATTTTGAGAACCTCTTTCTCTCATTATTACTTCATTCTCCACTAATCACTTCCTCCTCTCTTTCATTGCTTATTTACTCATTTTATCGTTTTAGTCATTTAACATGAGTTTAGGGATTACCTAACTCGGATCAATAATCAAAACGACGTCGTTTTGAGCGTTAAACAGAGTTAGATATCATAAAATTAGACAGAAGATCCTCACTCAATTTGACCTACTCTCTTAAATTTACCTTTCTCTTAATTGGGTTGAGTATATAGAGTTGGACTAAAATTTTTAAAAAATTAAAGAAGATTCAAGCAAGCCTATTATGATGGACTTGATCTGACTAACATATTTGACTCACTATCACCTAATTGATTATATTGAATATGACTCAACTTGTAAACTTAGCTGGATTTGAATTATATTATATGTTACTCAATTTTTTAAACTTTAGTCCTTATATCCTTGTTTGTCGTAAATTACCGTGTATCTAGTTAATCGTGACACAGATAAAATAAGAAGTTTAAAGTTTCAAAAGTTCAATCAATACCACGTCGTCATAAAACTAGTTAGAGATTAAACAAAATTGAAGAATTTGAAAAATGTTTGAAAAAGATTGTCTTTATTGATTTAAAATTTAAAGTTTAATTGAAAAGCGAGACAATTAAATAAAAATTAATTAATTTTAGTTTATAAAAACTTATTAGTTTACGAAAATTATCTACACTACATACGGCTCCAACTAGCCATATAAAAACTTAAAACGTGAGTCAGTCCAAAAGTTTCATTGCTAAACTGATCGAACCAGTTTGATTTTTAAAATATTGATCAAGAACCTAATCATATTTGCTTTTACGATAATATATTATTAAACTTTCGGGTCTTAGATTAATATTAATCATGTTTCCTTCTAGATAAATTATTTACTCCAAACTACGTAGTCTTTCACGGCTTCAAATCACCTGTGCCGTAAAACCTATGCCCCTGTCCCAACAACATCCAACCCGTCTAATTTTTCTCTCTTAGTTATTGAATGGTTGGATGTTATGGAGGAGTCTGGATCCTCTGTCCAATATTATAGTGTCATATTTTGTTCCATGAATCTTAACCATTCATTTATACGGGTTCCGTATGGGTCTCGTATAAATGAACGCAGGACCTGTATAAATAAATGACTGAAATTTATGAGACAGAATAAGACACTATAATATTAAACAGAAGATCCTGTCCCAGAGAATAGGTGGGCACAAAGTTAATGAACAAGTGTTTTAAAGCCGTCTTTCACTCTTATTTTGTGATGCTAGTTTTTCTGTCTTTTTCAGTTTGTTCAGTTCTCGTTTATATTAAAGAACCTTGTTCATCTTCTAAAAATCAAGTTGTTACTTTGTCATTGTTTTCCAGTAAAGTCTTAATCTTCAACATCCTACACAAAAATCAAGTTGTTACCTTGTCATAAGCTTACGTGATCTTTATAAACGGCAAAGTCTTCGTCTTTTCCCATAAGCATCTTATGCAACTTGTTTTACTTCATGGGCTTTCTTATACACATCTCCAACTTCCTCTTTAGCTTTACGTCTCATCTTCCTCTTTTGAACAATCACTTCTTGAGCCGGCTCAAATGTGTCAACTTTTTCCATTTCACATTCTTAAGCCGTGCCTTTTGCTTGTATTTACACTTTAGATTTGAGCATCAAATCTTACACTTCGACTCTTCTTCTTTTCACTATCACATGCATCCTCAAAGCAGTCATCGTCACTGGTGAAGATACACTTTCTTCCGGAAAACAAGTAGCCAAAGCAGCCTCAACAAGAAATCAAGGTTTCTCATGGTGGGTCTATTTCAAGAATGAGCTCTAACAAAAAGAAACAAAATAGAAAGCTTTTTTATTACTTATTATGAGAATCTTAAAAGTAACTCTCGAACAGGTGTTGTGCTTGAATCCAAATCTTCTGTCCAATATTACTTTGTCTTATTTTGTTTCATAGAATTTCAGTCATTTATTTTGCGGGACTCACGCAGGACTCATGCGAGACCCACATAATTAAATGACTGAGATTTATTAGACACAATAAAACACCATAATATTAGACTCAGGATCTGAACTCGTTGTGCTTATCCTTCTTTAGGATCGGCCTGATTGTGATAGTGTGAGTAGTTTACTATAGCCTTATGTAGTTGTGTTGTGGACTTGTGGCTGTGCGGTGTGCCAATGTTGTGGCTATGGGATGGGTTCACATGGTTGATTAATTAGAATTAATGACAGTGTTGTTTGGTTTTTGCTAGATAAAGCTTTTTGTATTTCCTGTTTTAGGCTTGAATATCTGTCAACTAAGGGAATTGAACCGATTGATTGAGACTTGAAAAATAATTGATCAATTAACGCTTGCAAATTATACAACCTTTTCCCCTTTGTTTTTTTTCTGCTTTGAAATATTAATAATTAATCATTTTATTTCTAATTTTGATTATGTGTGCTTTGAATTATTATTCACACAAAAATTAATAGTTAAATATGCAGTAATTTAATTTTTCTGAAATTATATTAAACATAGATATCAAACATTAGATAATTTAATTTTTCTATAATTATATTAAACCTAAAGTAATTTAATTCTTTCATGATTACATTAATTTCTAAGATTTGTTACGAGTATACTCAATCACTACAAGAGAAACGAATGATAGGGACCGAATTATACCGACCGAATTTATTCGGTCTGTAAATAGAGACCGAATTTATATCCGGTCGGTGAAGTGGTCTGGCGGGAAATGTTTGCAGACCGAAATTTTCGGTCGGTATCTATTAAAATTAGGGTCGGTAAAAATGAATTAAAATCGACCCCCTCCCTCCTTTTCCTCCCTCGCGCGCGTCTTCTCTCCTTACTTCGTCTTCTCCTCTTCGCCGGCGTCGTCGTCCGTAGCCGTCCGTCCGGTCACCGCGAGCTGCCACTCCGGCAACCCTTCCAGCCATTGCCGTCTCTCCTCTGCCATTGGTGAAGGTATGGAAGCAGTCCTCTGCCATAGCCGTGCGTGGGTTTAATTTTTTTTTAATCTTGGACTGATTTCATTGCATTTGTTGAGCTTTCTGGGTTGCCTTGATCTTATGTAAGTAATTTAGACGTAAATAATGGGGAGATTTAAACTATATTTGTGTACATAGGGTTGGAATGTGGCTGCCTTGAAGGTGTTCGACAGAATGTTTGAGTGAATTCCTTTATGCATATTTCAGCTTGCTTGGGTTTGATAGGGTTGGAATTTGGTGTAACTTTAAATCATATTGAACCACCAACAGCTTTATAATCCTTACCAAGTCTTTCTTTGATACAAGTAAAAATATCTCTTTATAATTGATACCTCATTTTTAAGTTCAATCTTTGGAAAAAATTCTGACCTTATTTTGTTCAACATTACCATTTGAGTTATGTTTAGCTTTAAAAATCCATTTACACTTAATTCATTTAGAACCTTGTAGAAATTAAATGAAATCTCAAACTTTATTTTCTCCGGTAGATTTTAATTCATCTTTCATGGTATCAATCTATTTTTCAAAATTTTCATAATCTATGGCTTATAAAAATGAAACTAGATCTTTATTGATTTCAATATTAATATATGAACATTGTAAATAAACAGTATAATCATTCAAAATGGTTCGATATTATTTCTCTTAAAGATTTTCTCAAATGTTTTTTTTTCAAAATGGTTGGATATTATTTCTCTTAAAGATGTTCTCAAATGTATTATTTTATGTATTTTATGTACAAAAGTGGTTATGAGTTAGTTCCTTAAAGTAAGTTCCTTCATTCGAATATTATTTAGTATTGTCTAAATTTTCACTAATCATTAGAACAATATTTGGAGTAATTATAGATGATGAAGCCTTTATAGAAAAAGGAACATTTACCCTTACTTCTTTAATATCCATATTTTGTCATTCACTACTCATACTAACTTTACTATTGTTAATGAATTAACATTTATATGTAAAAGGAGTCTTTGAAAATGTCTTACTAAAATTATTTACCATTTCTCCATTATTACCAAAACATGTTTATAAATATCAACTTTAGCTTTATGAGAGTGAGTAAGAGATATTAAGGGGAAGAACACTTGGAGGTAATTTATACGTTTTAAGGAATGTAAAAATTAGAGGTTCGTACTTACTTAAGCGTCAACTGAGATATGATTTTGTAGATGAAGGTATCGATTTGAGGATAAATCATTTTAAAGAAAGAGGAAATGATAAGACTCAAATAATGAATTGATCTATGTGAATTTTGACCTAAGGGAGGTATGAAGTGCCGGTTAGATAACTTGTGAGAAATTTAAGTGAAGTGGCCAAAAGAAGTTGGAGATTACATTCATAGAACATAATTGAGCCAAAATTAGAAGTTACTAGTCTGTATATTTTTCCAGGTTTTGCATATAAGAGATTTAGAAGAAAATTGGTATTAAAGTTTAACATATAACTAATAGTGGAATCACATTTTCTTCGCACATTAAAAACTGTAGAATAAAATTAGTGTTTCGTATTGGCTAAAATAAACTTCAAATACTTCTTTTAATTAGTTAAGAGTTTTGTTGTTTGAAGTTGTTATTTCCTGTTAAAACTCTATATTTAAAGTTTTATGCTTATATAAGGCTATGAGATGGATGCAATTGATAGCTTATCATTATTATTATTTAAAAAAAAACTTTAGAGAATTTTCTTCATCCTTATTCTTATAGAAACTCTTGATTTGGATTCTCCATTAATAGTAGACCTTATCTAGCTTGCTAGTGGCAATCAGATCTAGAATCTTATCACTCCCATCCCTTTCTTTTTAGGAGTGTGGCGATCATATCATTCTTTTATATATATTTTTCTTTAATTTATTAGATTAACATGTTTTTAATAGAATGATCATAGCTTATGTCAAATTGATACTGAATATTTTCATTCATATTAACGAGGGTCATATCAATGTTGCTCTTGGGATTTTTTTCCTTTTTTTTGGTAAATTTTGTTTCCTTTATCTTCCCTCAATGAGGTAAAGTATCATCTCCATTGAATAATTATTCAATTGTTAGTCCCATTTCAGTTAAAGGTGTCCAAAAAACATTAACATTATATTTTCTTTATATTAAACTTTAGTAACCATAAA
>JAOSBP010000205.1:31170717-31181105 GCA_027563825.1 Erythroxylum mucronatum
TGATTTGAAGAATGCATTTTGAAGTTGTAAAAGGAAAAACCAAAGTTGGACTGGTATGCTTAATTTTGGGCTTGGGTGATGCTTATCATTTACTAATTGCTTGGTTCAAGAAAAGAGAAAGTGCAAAGAAAACACAGAGTAAGATCTGAGAAGAATGGACATGAACTGCATAGGGAAATTTGAGTTTTGGGAACATTAAAAAACACTCAAAGTTGCAGAGAATGGGGAATAGCGTGAAGGAAACGATTTCTTTGTGTTTTTAAGGACTGGTTGTTATGTGTTGAAATATAAAACTCTTCTCTTACATATGCATTCAAATTCCAGGTTTGCTAAGAACTTCTCATCAAATCCTGAACATCTTATGTTCTATCCTCAATTAGCATTCCATTTCTGTGCAGGGACGAGGACTGGGGACTTCCATGTATGTTCAGTCTTTGAGAGGTGATCCTTTCAGGGTGAGTTTTATGTTGCCACAGATTCTTAATTTGCTTATTGTAACGTTACGATTTTGGAAAGTGTGTTAATGAAAACTTTATGTTGTGTGTACTTTACCAAGTGGTACTAATATTCCCTTCTCTCATAAACATCAGCTTGTTGCAGGACGTTCATAGCTGAGTCCACTGTACGCTCTCTCTTGTGTGTTCTGTTATTTCGGGACGAGATCTTCTGTCCATTTTATCCTGTCCCATAAATCTCAGCCATCCATTTATGCGGGACTCACGCGAGATTCACATAAATAGATGGCTGAGATTTATGGGACAAGGTAGGGACAGGATAAAATGGACAGAGGATTCTGGCTTTGTTATTTCGTCTCTAACAATATTTAGAAGCACATTCTAGAAACTAAATCATTCTAAGTGTTTTGAGGAAGATTTGGTTATCAATGAAAGTCCATTCCATTCAAGGAGTACCTTCTATTGGTTACATTGGTTTCTGAGAATTCGGTAATCACAGAAAGCTAAAACCTCTCTTATATATTTTCTTTCCATGCAACTAGGATTTCAACTTGAGCATCTTGGCAGCTTATATGCGTCCCAGCTCAAAGTCCGAAATAGTTAAGGTACATTTGTCCTCGATTTCCTCTATCTGTTTCTATAATTCTTTCCCCAGAAATGTCAGCATAGAATTCCTTGGAGATGGTAATAAAGTTTCTTTCATTTTGCAGGTGAATTTGCTTCAATCATGTGACAATGCCAATGAGCAGTCCTACAGTCGACATTCTTGCCCGTCCACAAGCATGGGAGGTTGATGTACAGAAACGTGTGAAGGGGCTCATGTCCTAAAAGGGTAGATATGGCACAAAATCAAAGTTCTTGGAAATGATAGCCTGCCCATTTTGTACTATAATACATCCACCATACAACCAAGAGAATATCACAGCTAATGTTCATCGGAGTAAATGAGGAAATAAAAAAAAAAAATCAACTGTGAATAGCCTCATAAATTATGTTCCATTTGCTACTTAGAGGTGACCCAAGTTGTACGGACCGAGGGAAAGCTAAACAAGAAACACAACTCGGGTAAGTAACAGCTTGAGAATTGATATGTATGGATTCCAAGATCAAAAGATAAAAAACTGTTTTTACTATAATGCATAAATTGAAAAATGTGATAAATATAGTTGATTGTTCTTAGTTAGTGCAACATTGTTTTTAAAATTTTAGTCAACTCACTGGATACCTTTGATTCCGTCACGTTAATCCACAGCAGGACCTTGAACAAGCATTTTAGTGTATACAAACACTATAATAATACTTCTTCATGTGAATAACTGGTGAAGCTTTGATCACATGGTAGCTTTTGGAAGGAAGGAGGACTTGGGAGGTACATACTACATATGGGGAGTAACTTAAACAAACCAAAAGCTCTTATGACCAAAAATCAACAGACTGTATATTGTAACATTCAAGAACACCATTTCTGTAATAACAAGTTGTGTGAGACACATTCACTGGTGATAATTTTGATTCTCAGAAAACCAGGTTTAGAACCTAATACCTCGACTTCCTGGTCCTAAACTGATTTTAAGGTTTTGTGAAAGGGACATGCAGGCATGGTTTCCTGCAACATGGAGCCACAACTCGACAGCAGAACGTACTAGAGAAGCTTCTTGAGTCTTGACTCTTGACAGCTCATCCTCATTCGAAACCGCGTGGACAGAGGACCTAGTCCACCGCCAACTGCTCATACTGTGCCGAGAAAAGCTACAGCTGTGCTCTCTGCAGCCAATTTATTATATCATTGAATTGATACTCTACCTCAGCTGCCACCTCACTTGGGTCACAAAGTGTCAGTTTTACTTGCTACTGCCTACTGCTGTTATAAATTCCCACTTAACCTCTTACTTCTCCTCATTCCACTACCAACATTATCCAAAACTCGCTCACTATCCTCAAAAGGGTACTATTCTTATAAGCTATTTTTGCAGCTCTCAAAAGAAGAGAGAAGAAAAAGCAGGAAAGATGAAGGTCCTTTTTGCTACTTTGCTACTGTGTATTCTCCTCCTAAGCTCATCTTTCTTGGAACCTGCCATGGCTAAGCCACGTAAGAACAACTTCTGAATTCTGCTATTTAACTCACTGCAACGTTGGTTAGCCATGGGGAAGACAATAATCACTGTTTCTATGTTCTTCTTCTTGTGCCTTCCATTTCTTCTTCAACAGAAACTGATGTATAACTTAGTATAGCTCCCTATCTTAATTTCCTATAGTGTATAAAAATTTTAACATCATTTGCATTATAATTATAGAATAAAATATACCAGTTTGTGACATTTATTGGTTTTTGGTTATGAAGTGTTCTGTGCCAAGCAGTGCAAGGCCAGGTGTGCAAAAGCAGGAGTGAAAGATCGGTGCTTGAAGTACTGTGGAATATGCTGTGCACAGTGCAAGTGTGTTCCTTCAGGAACTTACGGGAATAAGCATGAATGCCCTTGTTACAGGGACATGAGGAGCAATAGGGGCAAGCCCAAGTGCCCTTAAAGTGACGAACCCACCCAGCTGAGCTAGCTAGCGGAGCAATGTGTGTTTCTCATAAAATCATAAGCATGCTATGTACCAAGAGTGCACGGAGTGAGCCTAGATCTAGTTCTGTTATATCAGAATGTTCATCTTTTATGACATCTAATGTCACTTCAGATTTACTGATCGCTGTTGTTAAAACACTTTGCGATGGAGTCTCAATTTAAATAAAGGAACAATGTGGTTATGAAGCATCGCATAAGGTAACCAAGATTCTTTGTGCAGTTTTTATGGTGTCTTATCGTGTCTAGTGAATCTCAGCTATTCATTTATACGGGCTTCATATAAATAAGGGTGAGATTTACATAAATAAATAACTGAGATTTATTGGACACAATAAGACATAAAGTTGGACAGAGAAATTGAACTCCGCCTAAGGTAAGTAAGAAATTAAATAACGGATGTCAGCATTCATTATAAGCTGTTGGTACCAATGCATTCCAACTTCTGACACGGACAACCAGTGGGCAGAGATGAAGTCAATGCACATAGTATTAAATCAATAAATAAAAGCGTTTTGAGTAAATTATAATAATTTAAATTTTCAAGTTAATGTAATATTTTTTATGTGAAAAATTATATGCACATTGAATAAATCATCTGAATAAATTATTTAATAAGTTTATAATTTAAATCAAAATATGAAACCACCATTTTAAATACAAATAATTGTTCAAAGCCTCAGAAATTATATTTTAAATACTTGAATTTGTAATTAATTGATTATGGCTCGAGTTTATAATTTGTAATTAATTTACTCGTTAACTTTTAAAAATTATCAATAATTATTTTATAAATTTAATTTTATAACACATGTGTTTGTAAATTTTAAAATAAAATTTGATAGTAAGAACAAATATTACAAAACTAAAGCTATAAAAAAGTTATTAATACTTTATAAAAATTAAAAGTAGATAGGGATGATAAATATAACCCGACTCATGGCTTGATAGAAGAGTACAAAACGACATTGTTTTGTTAAATTTTTAAAAAAATTATAAAGTCGAACAAGACCAGCCCAATCCACCTATGGCCCGTCAGGCCACTACTCGGGCCATGGGCCGGTCATCCCATGGTCGGGCCGTCATTCTTAGAAGCAAATTAGTAATATAACCCTAAATGGGCCATCAAATATGGTCTAGTTAATAAAAGCCCATTTCTATATATATAAATTATATGTCAAGATGGTAAGTGAAATATCTTTGACCTAGAACGGTGTCGCATGCACTTCGCATTTCCTCGTCTCATTTGAATAGATCAAAAGTTCAATCTTCCTCTCCGTTTTCTTGAACTGCTTCTCCAATCCAACAATGGAGAACCCTAACGTTCAAGAGGTGCGTACCAATCTCTGTATATATGTATAAATTGTACGGACATTTGCGTTTCTTATATGTTTTTGGGCGGTTCAGGTTATAGAGAAGCAAGTACTCACTGTCGCGAAGGCGGTGGAGGACAAGCTGGACGATGAGATCGCGGCGCTGGATCGGCTGGACATCGACGATCTGGAGGTTCTGAGAGAGAAGCGGTTGCTGCAGATGAAGAAGATGGCGGAGAAGCGTAGCCGTTGGATCTCTCTCGGACACGGCGAGTACACCGAGATTCCCTCCGAGAAGGATTTCTTCTCCGTCGTCAAAGCTAGCGATCGCGTTGTTTGCCATTTTTATCGCGAGAATTGGCCCTGCAAGGTACCTCAACCATCATTGTTATCTAATAACTACACAAATGAAGCATATATTTGGCACCTTCATGCTAAGCATGATCCTTTAGTACTTGCTTTTTACTAGATTTGAAGTGTTTGAGTTGCGATTTCCTTTTAGGCCATAGACTTAAGAATGAATTGTATTGAGCAGCGTTAAAGCTACTTTTGAAGTTCACAATTTTCTTTTTCTAATCAGGAATACAATTGGGAGTGGTCCTTTGTTGAGCTTAAATCCTTAAGCTTTAACTGTTTATGGACTGTGTGAACTAGTTTCATGATAAGTTGTCACTCTTTAAGATGTAACACTTGTGGCATTTGATGCAGCAAAGCTTGTTATAAGTTGATCTCATGATCATATATATAGTTGTTAGAATTGATTTATTTGTGCTTGCGTCTTTGAGGAAATGCTCAGGTTGGGAATTTTATTATGCAAAGTTTGCTTGCTTCTGGTCATGCTGTTGTTTATGATTGGTATTCTCAGTTCTTAGCTTAAAACTTCAACTGCATAGTGAGGAGAAGCAACCCATGTTTACAGTTAATTTGCAGGTGATTGACAAGCATTTGAGTATATTGGCAAAGCAGCACATAGAAACGCGTTTTGTAAAAGTTCATGCAGAGAAGAGTCCATTTTTGGCTGAGAGACTCAAGATTGTTGTGCTTCCAACCCTCGCACTCATAAAGAATGCTAAAGTGGATGATTATGTGGTATATTTTATGGATGCTTATGTGTTCTCGAATGTATTTTGGATGTCCTTTCTAATTAGTTTCGATACTAAATGTGCAACTTTGAGGCTTTTAATAGGTGGGTTTCGATCAACTTGGTGGGACAGATGAGTTCAGCACTGAGGAATTGGAAGAGAGGTTGGCTAAGGCTCAAGTCATCTTCTTTGAGGGAGAGTCGTCCCTGAATTCATCAAAATCTAGCAACCCCAAGAGGAGTGTGAGACAAAGCGAAAACTATGATTCAGATTCAGAATAAACCCTGTGATTAATCCTGTATGAAGGAATGGTCTTACCTGAAGTGTTGAGGCGAGTTTGCGCTGTGCAAATACAGTTGGAATCCTAGATAGATTATTGTTTTGATGTGTCGTTAGGATATGTTCTTATGAATCATGAATGGATTCGGGACCAATTCCTGTACTATTGGAGATTTTAAGTACTTCGAGGCTTCTGAAAGAGCTGATATGTAAACTATTGTGAGAAGAGATGTTACGAATTTTAACAAATCACAATTTGGTCTCAATTTTTAGAAAATTCAAATCATGTTTTAAAAATTGAAACAAAAGCTCAATAACAACAATAACATTTAGTAGGAATTTGACTAATACACTTGGTCCGTAGAGATCTAGTAGTACGTAGTTTTATCCTTAATTAATAAAAATATTGTTTTTAATTGACTCATATAAAGATATAGCGTGTGTGCTAAATTGATAAATTAAAAGATTTAAGGTTCAATAAGTATTAGGCTATTATAAAATCAGCTAAAAATTAAATAAAATTAAAGAATTTGATTTATAATTAAAAGAAATTATCTTTACTTATCGAAAAATTTAAAGTTTGATTGAAAAAAATATTGTTAAATAAAAATTAATTAATTTATTTCAATTTGTAAGAATTTATTAATTCATAAAAATTGACCGATTAATTAATAAATTGATCGTTTTTAACAAAAAGAGTTATTAAAGTAAACTGAATCGAAAAGTTAAAAACCGAACTGAAAAATTAGACAGTATAAAATCTTTACAGTTAAACCGATTGAATTTTTTAATCATTAAATTCAAATGTGCTTATGACACCAATCAAAACATGTTATTTAAATTTTAACTTTTGGATTGACTGTTAAAATTAAATTTAAATAGTTGACTATTTATACAAATATTAGAAGATTATTTGATGATTTAAAATGATATAGTATTAATAAAAAATTATACACTGTTTTAATTAATATAAAATATATTCTAAGCTAAAATTCATGATTCAAGTAAAGTTGGAAAATTTCAATTTGTTTCAATAAAATTATAGTATTAATGCATAAAATTTGTTATAAATGTTTTACAGGTGATACCCTACTTTTACAAATATATTTAATAAAATCTAATATTATGGTAGCAAGGTTAATTAAATAAAAATATATAATTCTTCCAAATGAAAGCACCATTGAATGAGCAATACATCTTATTCCACATGTACTCTTGAGTTCTAATATATAAATGAAAGATAAATAATTTAAGGATGGTAAAGTAAATTATCATTTAGTAGAAAATTAATATTTTGCAAATTTTATTATCAGCAATAAATATCTACCAAGATATTCAATTTCTTAATTACATACCAAACTCTAACTTTCTAAGGGGTGAATTATAATAAAATTATTCTACAACCTATTTACAAAATTACTCAAAATAATAAGTCACCCCAACTTCTCCTTAATAACCAAAAGCTTCAATAATGAGTCTTACTCCTTTTTTATTATAAAGTCACGGGTTCAACTTACAAAAACAATCTCTTTACAAAAACAGAAATGAAAAGCGGACTTCCGCAAAGTTGGAAGTTTTGTGAACTGGATAACAAATTCCTTACCCATCTTATTTTAAAAAGGATAAACTATTAAATTCAAGTAAACCTTAAATTATCTCAAGTTATAAAGTACTAATTTCTTTGAAAAAACTATGCAAGTTTTTTTCTCGTGTAGTTGGGGAATTACAAAAATGGGAGTAGAAGCAACAAGCTGCAGACCTTCAACTTTGTGGCGATCATTGAGGTGCCTATTTGCACAATTAGCACTCGTAATCTAATGTGTGAAGCTTATAACCAAAGGAAAACAACATCAATCTCACCTACGACGCTGCCATGAATTTCACCAGACAGACTTTAAGGGGTTGCCAACTTCCTCCAGAGTATTGTCAAAGGATCACTGGATGCTTGCATTTGACAATAGAGTTAAGCTATGATTTAGGTGCTCCAATGTAGCCATTCTGCCCCCTCAGCTATGGGGCAACAATGATCCCAAATCCACAATCCTATGGCACAAAAAGCTATATAGCAATTGCCTCTGATCACTAGCCTGGGGAGCTTTCAATGTGACTTGAATGAAGCATATCCAGACAAAACGTGCTTCTCTAACAAGAACTAGCTACTCTCATTATCTTTGACAATTCATGCAGCGTTTGATATATGATCTCAATTTGTGGATGCCAAGGGGAGCCTGCAAGAAACTCATGCACTATTCCTTCAACAGTAATCCAACTACACCCTGGTTGCTTCTTGACTCCCTTCTCCCTCATAAACCACCTCACTGATGATACATCTGTCCATCGTTGATCACCAGCCAAAACATTAGCCAACATTACATATCCAGCAGAATTATCTGGGTCTACTTCAAGAAGCCTGCTGTATATATTTTGCGCCAAATCCAATCTAGAGTGGAGCAGGCAACCGCCAAGCAATGCTCCCCAAACAAAGTTGTTAGGCTTGAAAGGCATTGAGGCAGCAACATCTAGAGCTTCTTCCACATGCCCCTCTCTTGCTAGAAGATCAATATAGCAAGCATAATGTTCCAATTTGGGAAGAATGAAGAATTGTGACCTCATATCTACAATTATCTGTCGTCCTCTATCTGACAATCCCGAATGGCTACAAGCACATAAAAGGCCAAGAAAGGTTCCGGCATTGGGACGCAAACCGAACTCTAGCATTTTCGAGAAGAGCTCAATTGCTTCGTGCCCTTTCCCATATACTGCGAGGCCCATTATTATCGCATTGAACGAAACAACATCTTTCAAAGCCATATCGTCAAATACCTCCTTTGCCTTCTCCAAACTCCCACATTTACAGTACATGTCGATTAAGGCTGTAGCTAGAATCCTGTTGGATTCTATAACACTTCTGCGTCCTTCAGATTTCATGTATTCATGAACCCAAATTCCAAGGTCTAGATCACCAATTTGTGCACAAGCTGAAAGCACGCTCACCATTGTCACATGGTTTGGCCTATTATTAGGGTCCTGCACCATGATGCGAAACAGATCCAAAGCCTCCAACGGGAAGCCATTTTGCACATATGCATTTATCATAGAGTTCCAGGAAAGGACTCTCCTTTTCCCATTACTAGTAATCCTATCAAAGCTTTCCTTACTCCTTTCGATCATGCCCCATTTCCCGTACAAATACACGAGAACAATGTAGACCGAGTCACAACAAGAACCCTCAAATTCAACATCTTTAACGAGTTCAGATAATATCGTTATCCAATTCTCTATTCGTGCAACGTCCAAGTTCGAACAAGCTGACAGAACACTAACCATAGTATCATCTTCCGGTCTCACATTCTCCTTAACCATCAAGCAGAAAAGCCTCAAAACTTCCTGAGACTGGCCTGACTGAGCAAAACCAGCCATTAGAGTAGTCCAACAAAAAACCATACTTTTATCAGGTATTTGATCAAACACCTTGAGCGCATAGACGACGAAATTTCTGCAAGCCCTAGTATAGACAGCAATAAGTCCGCTGCATAGGAAAGGGTCCCTGCAATAACCCATTTTCCATACATGGGTGTGGATTTGTTCCACATGAAGGGCTTCCTCGGACTGGAGACACGACTTGAGGATGAAAGAGAAGGTCAAATCGTTAGGCGAAAGGGAACACCCCTTCAACTTTCGGAAGATAAAAAATGAATCAGCAAAATGACCCCCGTAAGCCGAAACTCTGATAATCGCATTGAACGGAAACACATTGGGTTTCTTGAGCTGATTGAAAACACGAAGGGCGATTCCATGTGGGTAGTGACCAATGAGACGAGTTGCTATCAAGTTATCTTGGCTTAAATGAAGTCGAAATACTCTGGCGTGGATTTGGAGAAGATGGGAGTGCGAGACTCGGCCTTGCAAGAGGGTGGAGAAGCAGGTGAAATCACGAGAAGTTGCACCGGAAGACGATAGATTACGAAGAAGGTTTAGACTGGAACATCTCAACTTCATCTGGCGTGGAAGCTTTTGGAAAAGCGCAAACATGGCTTGCGACTCCTGACAGCCTGTTTGGAATGGAAGTAATTGAATTCAATCTTGGAATTGAATTCAATTCCTTTGTTTGGAACCAAACAACACATACGAAATGAACTCTAGCGTGAATTGAACTCTAGCTGCCTTTCCACCGCCTTTGTAATTTCAATTCACGCGATTATACTCTAGCTGCTTGGGACGATAGCTGCGTGGGACGATAACGTGAATTGTTCCAGTGTAGAGAACATGAAACTCAATTCATGTTTTGATATATTTTTATATTTTTTATAATAAATATAAAAATTATATTATTAATTCAATTATTTTTATATTCAATTCAATTATATTTTTTATAATACAATTTCTGTTAATATATTATTAAATTATCTTCAAAATATAAACTTCAATTTATATTTGATTTAATAATTAAAAATAATTTAAATAAATATTACATTTTAGACAAGAAGATAATTTTTAAAATGTTTCATTTTATTTAATTAATAATTTATTAATAAATATTATATAAGAGATTAAAATAAATTTAATTAATTAAAATTAAAAAAAACAAAGCAAGCTTGAGATAATTTAATAATATAATTTCTGTTAATATATTATTAAATTATCTTCAAAATATAAACTTCAATTTATATTTGATTTAATAATTAAAAATAA
>JAOSBP010000205.1:31182612-31195810 GCA_027563825.1 Erythroxylum mucronatum
TTCAATTCAATTCTAATTTCATTAATGGAATTCAATTCAATTCATACATGAATTCAATTCTAAGTGTACCAAACAGCAAGCTTTCATATTCCGTAATATCACCAGTTTCTTGCTGCTTCCCAGCAACGTCTATGACGTAAATATGACTCTGGTCCTCTGGATGGCATGTGTAAGGGCTTAGCTTGCGAACAATTTAACTGGTATGCAGAAACATAAAGAGTGTATTCTCTTCTTGTTAACCTCTGAATTCTGACATATAAAATAGAACGTATTCTTTTACAAAGCAATAAACTATTCATCTGAAAGAGTAGAATTGGACTGATCTGGCATCTCTCTTCTAGCCTCTTCATGTTGAATGTACAACAACCACCTAGTCTATACACATATTGAAGCATCTTAAGTGAAACGCCTTCAGTAAACTTGTCCATTTCCATAGGCATCATCATTTCCCACATCTTTTGTCAAGGATAGAAGCTCCATCAGCTCCATTCTGTACTCTAAGCCTCGGAGATGGTGTCCCAGAAGCATACACCTTAAGAAAGAAAAGGAGGGTAAGAAAAAACATATAATGGAAACAGAATAGATATAAGAGTTTTAAGCATACTAGTTGCCTATGTTCTATCTGTACTGAACTTCATTTCCTATAGACGCTCCATATCGTTCTTAAGTCAAACATTTATAGTATATTCCCTTTAAATTTTCCAATGATGGAGACGACCTAACTAAATCTTCACAAAATAAATGACTTCATAGGGCAAAAAGGGCATGAAAAGAAGAAAAAAGGGAGCAATGAAGTTGAAAGGAGCTTCACCAGAAAAGTAGGCGTGCCAGATAGTCCCTAGTTAATGAAATGAGCGGCTGGAAATGAAGTGAAGTGTTCTCGAGAAGTTCAGCACAATCTTCGTACTCAACACTTATTGGTGTAGTTGATGCATTATCGTCAAACTCAGGAGCCTTGGAATGCATCTTCGGAGAAAGGGTTGCAAGAAGACCATGGACTACAGCGTGGATTGATTCTTTCACTTCTGGTAATGTAGGTTCTGATAACTCTGCGACCTATACATATAGAAAAGCATTAGCTAGCACATAAATTGAGAATTTGGACTTCGTTGTGTAAATAACATTCTTTATAGTTACTGTCCAAGGGGGAAAGTAGGACAATGCATATAATACTAATGCCTCAAATAAAAGCTTGAGAAACACATAATACAAGTGCCAGAACATATTATCTACGGATTGCAAGATTTAAAGAAGACACCATATCTCGCCCATGCATATAGAAATACGAACAAAAAAGGACCAAGGCCTGAATGCAGGAGACCAAAAAGCATTGTGATTAATTTACACTTTAAGAGTCTAGACCCACGCCACACAAACTGGTATCAATAAATAAAGACCTTTCCTTCAGGATTGAGAAACACACACACACCTACCATTTGCACTTAGGAGAAAAAACAGCAGAGGACATCTCCATTTTCAAATGCTGATTCATGGCAAAGGTTTTGCAAACACAGTTAACATGCAATAGCAGGGATACCATGAAACAACAAAATCCAGTAATGATGAAGCGTTGATGTAAAGTAGTCATTCAGTTAGTATGAAACAGGAACCAAATCGTCAAGATTTGCTGCAAATTGAACATTGGATGATTTATTTAACAAGAACCTTTTCTGGTTGTAGAGATCTTAAGTAGTCCAGTAGATCATTCTTTTCTTCACCAACAAACTGTTGCATTTGAAGTGCCGCACTTTTCCTTTTCACCTCATGAAGTTCCTTCAGCAAGCATTACGACCAAAAGAAAAAGGAAAGATAAGGAGCTTGAGGATAAGATACAACAAAGAAGTCAAAATGAGGTCAAAGGCAAAACATAGACTCATGTCCTAAAATCAAAAGGAAACACAAAGAGAGGTACATGCAGAGATTTTATCAGGAGTTCAATATCAAAAGAGGCGTACCATTGATGCATAGGCAGTAGCTACTAGTATATAGCATATGTTAACCTCATCACAGAACCTCAATCAATCATGAAACAACAGAAATTTTATCCAGTATTCTGACAAGTTATGAATAAAATTATTTAGATAAATCAAAATAATGAACTTTGTGTCCAAAAAAGTCTAATTATTTTGCTAATGGTACGGATCCTCCATAAGAAAATAAAGGCTTATCGTGTTTGGGTTCTCCCTCAAACTTGTGGTTCAAATAAAGAATTGTCTGTTCCGTCTATCCTTCAACATTTTGGTTCCTCAGACAGATCAAAGTTAAAACCCATCAAGAAGCACATACAATTCAAATAATGTTTGTAGTGGTACACAGGCATTCTAATCATCAACCAAGATAATTGAAAAATGAATCAATAAAATTCATTTCTTGAATTGCACATACAAATACCTTTTTTACAGAAGATAAACGAGACTGCAAATGAAGAATGTACTGTTTAGCTTCAGCAGATATATCTCCAAGGCCTTGAATACCAATATAATCACAAGGTTCATCAGTTATCCTTTCAAACTTGGTAGCTTTTCCACAACCCAGAACTGTTTTTGCACTGCCACACATCCCTGGCAATTCAGATTTAGGATCAGCTTCTTGCTTTTCAACATTTCCTTCATTTATATCGAGGTTTCTTTCAAGGCAAAGTCTATACTCGGCATTCCGCAGTGTGTACCTAAAATCCAATAAAATCAGATTCACATACATCTCAAATTAATCAATTCTTCAACTGCGAAGGCAAGCTGAAGAAAATTTTAGCCGCTTCATAGAACATCAAAATTCAGAGTATCAATGTTTCCAAATAATATGTTTTTCATCCACAACTGACAAGATTCAAGACTAAAGTCAACAACGTAATAAAGATGACGAGTCAAATGAGAAGAGAGTCAACATTCAAGAGAATAAGAAGACATAGAAATTATAGCAAGACTAAACATACCCAGTCATCATTGATGAGACTAACAGCTTGGAAAGTGGTTCCCACAGAGCCTCAATAGAAACTTGAAATCGATCGGATGGTAGTAAACCCAACATGCCTGAGATGGTCCTCTTCATAGCATCTAAGGTAGTAGGTGGAACATCTTTCTGAATGACGCTCACGTCCAATGGCTCAATCTCTTGTATCAAATCAGAAAGCACTGTTTTCTGAAGACAAATACTCAAAATGAACATTGATAACATATGAGTTCGAAAGAACAACAGTCAAATATAACTACTCATCTCACTGTGCATGCACTATTATTATTCCTAAGAAATATTAACACCAACATCTATGATCGAAGTCGAGATTAGCATGTAGGTTCCAATTGATGCACAGAGAAAGTCAAATATAGGACATTCCAAAAGAAAACCTAGTACACCAAAGAGAAAATCGAGCAAATCATAGCAGAGTCAAAGCCAAATTAATGAGTTGTTTACAGTACTCAATACAAAGTTGCATAGGTACAATCGATAACATAGCAATAACATTGAACAGCATAAAATTCTTTAATGGCAGCACGATTTCTAATCATAAGTTGTATTCATGAGTTAACAAAAATCACTCTTGTGCTTTTTTCATCAATAAGAAAAAAAATCCCTTCTTTTATATTTTGGTGTCTAACTGCAAAATTCCTAGTTGACTCAAAACGCAGTCCTCAGACCTCGTAACAAAGCATAAACACTAAAGAATTAGAACAGCCTCCTCCTAATTCAATTAATATCGCAGATTTTGAGGCATAACTGACCAGTCAAAGAAGAAAACAACTATACGCTGAAAATCGCTAACCAACTACAAACAATAAATTAGAAAATTAAAATCAGCAGCACAACTTAAATCAAGGAAATTTAAAACTAAAAACAAACCTTGGAAGAGGGGCGAAAGGAGTAATTAGAATTGAAATCGAGGGAAGAAGCAACGACAAGAGTATGGCGCGGTTTCGTAGAGGAAGTGGGGCGAAAAGGAAAAGAAAAAGAGAAAGAACTCGAAGGAGATGGATTGGACTTGTGTGAGGCAGAGCAGAGCAGAGGAGGAGGACGAAGAAGATGAGAAGAGGAGAAGAGCGCCATGTCACGTCTCTCTCTCTCTCTCTCTCTCTCTTCTAGTTCCCGTTTCTTTCCTCCTCGGTCTCTCCCAGCCACCAATGGTTGTTTCGCATACCAGACAAAAAACCAAATCAAGTTACACCTGGGCCCAGGTTCTGTCTGTCCCTAAACGGTACCGTAAATGTGTTAATAAGCAAGCGGCCCCATTTCATACTCCGATCTCTCGTCTTGTTGGACCTATTTTAGATCTAAATAGCGAATATTATAAGGCTAAAAAGGTAACTTTGATCGGTTTAATTTGTGAGAAATATGTGAAATAATATTAATAAAAAAGAATATGCTTTACATCAAATTTATATTATTATGATTTCTTAATATAAGATTCAAGTAAATTAAAAACTGTATGATATAATATATTAGGAGATTATTTTGCAAATTTATAAAATTTAGAAAGTATTTTTTAATTTTAAAAAATTATCTAAAACAGTCAATCTTATATTAAGAAATCATAATATTATACCGTACTAGAATAGATACTATACCGTACTAGAACCAAATCGAGTATCAAGTTTAATATGATATTCGTAACATAGGAAATAGATGACTTTGTGAAGCCATCTCAATTTTAAAAAGTCCATATTTTAAATTATTTTTAATAAAGCTTACTAATTTTTATTAACTTTAAATAACGATAATTAGACTAACATAATATAATTAATTATAATCTAATTTTCAATTTAATCAAAATTCCAACTTTATCCATGTACAATCCTAACCTCAAAATAATTCTCACTTTTCCTAAGTGTCTCCCTCTTCATCGTTGTTTTAAATGGTGCATCTCTCTTCATTGCCTCTTTTCTCGATGTTTTATCCTTTCATACCAATATATCCCTCATCCCTCTTTTTGATGTCTTGATTTCTTGAATTTAATTCTTTATTTTAAATTTTAATATTTAACATTCTAAGCAATATTTATATTTAAATTTTAATATTTAACATTCTAAGTAATATTTTAAGCCTAGAATTTATCAAGATCATCATTATACAATTGATTCAACACCTTCAAACCCTAAGATTCATGCTATAAACAAAAGAAAGAAATACTAACCATGATCCATGTTTAATAAGTGTAATTCCTTCTTGGTCGTATTCTCTACGCAAAAGCTTTATCCACTCTCGCCTTCTTCCCTTTCTTCGCTTTTGACAACAATGCAATAACTTATATTTCTTTGATATCTATTAATGTTTCTTGATTGAAAGGAGAGGGAAGGGTTTTATTAATTAACAATAATGATTCTAATTTTCTTTACAAGCCCAATAACCATTATTTTAGGCCAACTTCATATTAGAATCAAATAAAGTAATATAAGCTACACTTTATGATTATTAAATTAATCTAACAATCTCTTACTTAGACCGTGTTACAAATTGATAATCCAACAACACAAGTGTGCATCATATATCGAATCTATTAAGCCATCAAACTTGAATTAATTGAAACGATGAGATCATAGTAGTCACAAGTCATCTAACGACATGATTTCTTCTAAGTATCACATAACCAACTTAACTCAAATTAACTGTAATTGAGAAGCACTATAATTCTCAACTTTAATGTTTGCTCAAAACATAATTTGTCATCACAATAAAACAATACGTCTATATAACATAATGTGACAACTAATAAATAAGCAAAAACATAACATTAATTGAATTCATATGTGCCAAAAAAATAATAGCAAATATCTAAATATATGTACATACATAACATAATCTCATGCTAACAAGGGCTTATCTATAATGCCCATCCTTTCAACATGGCTAGTAAATGTTTTAGGTGATAATCCTTTAGTTAACAGATCAGCTATCATTAAATCAGTTCTAACATGCTCAATTAACACTTTATGTTTTTGCACTTCTTCTTTAACTGACAAGTATTTCAAATCCATTTGTTTAGTACCCTTAAAATAATTGTCATTTTTAGAGAAGAAGATAGCTGTAGAATTATCACAATAAATTCTTAGCTATATTGTCGATAATATCTAGTCCTAAGAAAAAATTTCGTAACCACAATGCTTGAATAATGGCCTCAAAGTATACTACAAATTCAGCTTCTATAGTGGAAATAACAATAACAAACTGTTTTCCACTTCCAAGAAATTGCCCTCTTACTAGTTGAAATAGATGACCGAAGGTAGATTTCCTTAACTCTACAAAACCAACATAGTCTGAATATGAATAACTGATCACTTCTAAGTGATCTGATTTCCTATATGTGAATATGTAATCCTTGGTGCCTTGTAAATACATAAGAACTTTCTTTGCAGCTTTTTAGTGGTCCAATCCAGAATTACTTTGATATCGACCTAACATTCTAATAGCAAAACTGATATTTGATCGGGTACAAGTTTGAATATACATCAGACTCACATTTACAGATGCACAGGGAATATATTCCATTTCCTTTCGTGCTAAATCATTATTGGGATATTGCATTTCACCCATATCTTTCATTTCAAAGCTAATAGAGAGAAATTTCTTACATTATATCACAAGCCCAAATCATTAGCAACCAAAAGAATATCATCAAAATACAGTACCAAAATAATGAACTTGTTCCCACTAACTTTTATATAGATACACCTATCAACAGTGTTCTCTACAAAACCATAAGAGGTAATGATTTAATTGAATTTAAGATACCACTGTCGGGAAGATTGTTTGAAACCATAAATTGACTTCTTTAATTTACACACCATATTTTCCTTTTGTGCAATCACAAAACCTTTTGGTTACTCCATATAAACTCCTTCTTCTAAGTAGCCATTTAGAAAAGCGGTCTTTACATCCATTTAGTGAAGCTCTAAATCATAATGAGCTACCAATGTCATAACAATTATTAAAGACTCCTTCTTTGAAACTAGAGAGAAGGTATATTTAAAGTCAATGTCATCCTTTTAAGTATACCCTTTAGTTATAAGTCTGGCTTTGTACCTTTCAATATTACCTTTGGAGTCCTTTTGGGTTTTAAAAACCCATTTACAACCTACTTGTTTTGAGCCTTTGGGTAACTTAACTAGTTCCCCAACTTGATTATCATCCATAGATTTTAACTCTTCTTTCATAACATTGAGCCACTTTTTAGAATCGTTACATTTTACGGCTTCTTTAAATGAGACTAGATCCTTATCAATGCTCAAATCACACTTGTGCTTAAGTAAATACACCACATAGTCATCTAATATAGTTGATCTTTTCTCCCTTATAAACCTTTGCAATACTATTTCTTGTAGTATCACTTGATCATTTGTGACTTGCATATTATTTACTAGTTCATTATTAATATTCTCTTCTTGTGGGTTTGGAATATTAACTTATTATTCCGATATGTTGTGTGACTATGATACAACAAGAGGAATAACAATTTGAGAAGAGACGCTGTGTGAATGATTTTCCACTTGAATCTTTTGAACATCCGCCTTTCGTGGTTCCCCACTCCCATTAATTCTCCCATTTTTAATGAAACTAGCATTACCAGATTCAACTATTCGTGTACCATGATTAGGACAGTAAAACCGATGAAATAACCACTGATGGTTCTTGCATCAAGCTTCCTTTCATAAGGATTATAAATCCTTATTTTTGTTGGGCAACTCCAAACGTGCAAGTGCATCAAGCTGGGTTTCTTACCTTTCCACAATTCACAAGGTGTCACAAGAATTGCTTTACTAGGAACCCTATTAAATAGCTATGTGTTGTATTTAATGCATACATCCATAAAAAATGGTACATTGGTGTAACTTAACATACTCTTAATCATATCCGTAAGAATATGATTCCCCTTTCAGCTACACCATTCTGTTGTGGTATACTGGATATTGTATACTATACGCAAATGCCCTGACTTTGAAGAAATTTTGCAAATAGACCTAGATATTTTCAATTCTCATCATATTTACCATAATATTTACCACCATTATCAGAACTTTCGACTTTCAATTTTTTATCTAACTGTCTTTCTACCTCATTAATGAACACCTCGAGAATGTCCACTGATTGAGACTTTTCATGTAGTAAATAAAGATAACAATGACGTAAATAGTCATCAAGGTGATAAAATACTTTTCGTCGGCCTAAGATGGAACATGAAATGGACCACATAGATCAATGTGTATTAATTCAAGTAACTCAGTACTTCTTGTAGTTGAACTCTTAAATATATATTTGGTTTGTTTGCCTTTAATGTAATCTACACACACATCCCGGTCAGTAAAAGTTGAGGTAAGATTTTACTTTTCACTAACCTCATCAACCTTTCTTTAGATATATGACCTAACCTTCCACAAGTAAGCAAGGTGTTCATTATGTGCACTATATTTACTATCAATATTATGTTCAACATGCAAAAAGGATTCAGAATCATTAATATAAAGGTTGAAACAATATAAACCATCCATTAATGTACCAGAACCATAATAGTATTGTCATTTATACAAAGAAAAAACATTGTTTCCAACATTGAAATTAAAACCTAGCTTATCAAACTTACTAATACAAACTAAATTTTTATCACAATCAAGAACGTAAAGACACTTTTTAAGATCTAGACTACAACCAGTATTTAAGATCAATATGTACGTCCCAATTCCTTCTATTCGTGCTATCATTATGTTACCCATATATAAGAACATGTTAGTTCCGTTTTATGGTTTGGATCGAAAGGAAACCTTGTATATATGTGACACATGAGTAGTTACACCTGAATCTAACCACTAGGTATTATTAGGCACCTCAATAAGATTTGATTCAAAACAAACTGAAACATTGTACTTACCTTTCTTTTCGAACCAAGTCTTTCTCTTATGGCAATCTTTCGTGAGATCACAGGCTTTCTTGCAGAGGAAACAATGCTGCTCTTTATGAATTTGGCCCTCATTAACCTTCATTAAGGGTTTGTCCTTTTTGTTGCTCTTCTTTCCTGGCTTTCCCTTTTTGCTGCTAGCTTTTTTCTGTATTGTAAGATGAACATAGTATTCCTTCAATTTCTTTAATCTCCCTTCCTTTTTCACTAACATGGCCTTGATTTATTGAAACTTCCATTTTTCCTTTAGAGTGTTGTAATTCACTTGAAACTAACCAAATTCAGGAGGAAGTGAGTTGATGAATTGTAATAGGAAGGATTTACTTTCATCCATGCCATTGATTTCAGCTTTACAGCCAGATTTGACATACCTGTCACATGATCATAGATAGGTTGTGACTAATCAAATTTCTTAGTCATCAATTCGCTCATCAAGCTTCCTACAGTAGACTTGTCACCTATGTTTGATTGTGAGTACTCTTTGATTTTCATCATGAATTCCATTGCATTGTCCGCATGAGGTATTGATGGCTTAACATTCTCAATCATTGCCAATCGCATCAAGTTTAGACTCAACCTATTAGACTTTTCCCAAGCCTCAAAATACGTCTTTTCAGCTTATGTATTAGTCTCGGTAATGGTTGCAGGCTTCTCTGCAACTAATTCCAGGTCCTTATCCATTATATATAGGTGATAATTAAATACATATCCTTAATCCATAACGATGCCAACAAAATATATATACACACTTTAATAGACAGTCAATCATACTCAAGCTAGTGTGCATGTTATCTTTGGATATGCAAACATATTCACCAAGTGTGTCGTTAAGTCTCTTTAATGTTATTAATTATAAGCAATGATTCACCTTTGTGTGATCTCCTAGCATTATAATTAATAATCTCAATTGTTTAGTTCATCTTTTATGTCATTTATTAGCTTCATATAACATGAACAATTGAAAGAATGCATAATTAATGTCTAAATATCTTTTCTAAGTAAGGTCACTTTGGTGACTAACAAGCTTTCTATACAATAAACATTTAATTAAGTATAAATAAAATTTGGAATTTAACTATAATGTTGGGAAACTCATACTCTAACATGCATATTCATTTGTTACCAGGACTAAAAAAAGTAATTGGTTACATGCATATTCATTTAGTGCCAGAGAACTAAAACGTAATTGATTCCATACTTTAACATGCAAATTTACCTTTTGGTTTTTCACATGGAAGTCATGGTGTCTATACATTTTAACACCAGAATCATTCTGTTTTACAACTATAAAACCAAAAGTCTTTCTTATAGTGGGCCCCATGAAACATTGACTTTTCTTTCACTTTTTGTTTTCCAGAATTCATGCAAATTGCAGTAAATAAGTAATGCAAACATAAAACCAAAACTTTTAATGGTGGGTCCCATGAAAACTTTCTTTAAACTTTTGTTTCTCTCCAACTTTGTTCTTTTAAAAAGCTTAACTAGTTAAACCTCAATTAATGCATGTAAGTAACCATTTGATTTTTCAACACCAAATCTCGATGTCCACACATTCTTTAACATGTATATTCATTTATTACCTCAAAAACAAAGTTACCCTACACACACGATTATGGTCCTACTAGGGTCCTTAGAGTACAAAGTCTTTCAGTTTATATTTATTTCAAAAACATAACTCAGTTCAAAACAAACAGATATGCAAGATAAGAACCCCACGCAATCTCCGACTATTATTATCAAAGGGATCGTCTTTATCAACAATTTTAATCGATTCGACATCCCATAGAAGTCGAGAAACAAGATGACTTACATTAAGAGATTATAACGGAAGCAATAACATAATTTTTTATAACCATAAAGCAACATTAATTGCTACCATTAATCCTAGGGTTAACTCTAATGCAAATCATAGTATCATAATCTGCTATGATACCACATGTAAATTTTAATCTTTAACATTTTAATTAATATTTACATGTAAATTTTAATCTTTAACATTCTGAGCAATATTTCAAGCTTAGAATTCACCTAAGATCATCTATGACACAATTGATTCAACACCTTCAAATCCTAAGGTTCATGCTATAAATAAAAGAAAGAAATGATAACCTTTATCCATGCTCAATATGTGTAATTCCTTCTTGATCGCAAATACTTCTCTGCACAAAAGCTTTATCCACTCTTGCCTTCTTCCCTTTCTTCGTTCTTTTCAATAGTGCAAGATCATATATTTCTTCGATTTTTGTTAATGTTTCTTGACTAAAAGGAGAGGAAAGGGTTTTATTAATTAACTCTAGTGATTCTAATTTTCTTTACAAGCCTAATAACCATTATTTTTGGCCCACTTCATATTATAATCAAATAAAGTAATCTGGGCCATACTTTTATGATTATTAAATTAATCTAACATCTACTCGTCTCCCCCTATATAGTTCTCCCTTCTCTTCTCTATTATCTGGTAATTACTCGCTTTCCCTTCCCTTTTATGCTACCATGTTTTCCTCTTATCTGCTTCCAACTTAACTTGTTTGGTTCTGCAATATTTATCACTATCTTTATCTTTGTCTATCTAAGTGTGTTAAACATAAAAATGGTTTGGCCCCTACTGTGTGTTTTTATCTGTTTTATTTACTACCTACTTATTGTGGTCCATTCTTCCCATAAGAGGTAGTCACTCATCCATACCAAATGAAATTATATAAAAAGGACTGATAATCCAAACAATTATGGAAGAGCATTTCACTCTTTCTTTTTATGCCAAAATAATTCATTGGGACATGTTTGTTGATAATTAAAAGGACATGTTCCTTTTTGTTTTCTTGTAGTTATTGCCGATTTCAAATTGTTATTTGGCGACTTCAACTAGCTCTTAATCTTTTAGCCTATTAACACTCATCATTTGTAGGATATTCTTAGGTGTTATTTCTTAGTTTTATTTTATAGTCATATATGCACATATATAATCCAAAACTTTCCAACAACTTAATCAAAGTAACTTGTATAAAATAGTTTGGATTACAGCATTTAAATAGTAAATAATTTGGTCATTAGGATATAATGACTTATGATGCATTTAATATTCTTTAATGGTTACAAAAATGTTTACAATGAGTCAATATAGAGGTGTGAGGATTTTCTATAGTAGAAATTTTATATTAGAAGTTGAGTTCAAATATGTTGATAAGGACATTGCTACCATTGAAAATGTTGACCTTAGTTATATAAATTACAAGCAAATGTATGAGATGGTGAAGGATTTATAATACCACCAAGTTGATAAAGCATACTACAAGGTACTCGATTTTAACTTTAAAGAGTCGTTGAGACTTATTGAATTAAACCAAAAATGTATTAGAATAACAACCCTTATGAAAACTCATGGGATTATTGATATTGTATGTAACTCATAATTTAAACGCGCCTTTCCCTACTCCTGACATATTACCTATAACTAGAGGAGAAGAACATATTGATGACTACGATGATGAACACATTAATGAACATGATGATGAATAGGTTGATAAATAGGATGATGGACATAATAATGAATAGGGAGATGAATATGTGGATGAACATGTTGATGAACTTGTTGATTAATATATACAACATTATTTCTATGTGGACATTCTAGATGACCATTAATTAATTGAGATTGATTTAACTAATTATGTAACATCCCGTTACTGGTAGCAAAGGGTATTATGGTAATATTGGGTTAGACTGATAGATTTCATGGCATTCACTGACCGAGCATGCTACTGACCTCTGATCGTAGAGGAACAGGCTTCTTGCATATGCATTTATTCATAGGTACATGCATCCATGATTTTCCGGCATTCTAATTGTAAGTATGAATTGATCGGATCGGGAACTGGAAACTGACTGGATTATGATTGACTATATAGTACTGAAAGAACTGTCCAATGGCAATGGAAAAATTAGAACTATGCTGCTAGGAAATTAAATTATTGAGCCATTGGAATTTAGAGACTGAAATTTGGACTGACTTGGAGACTTAGGTCTATAAATAGATAAGTTGGGGTGAGGGACTTACCCTAATGTCATTTCTCTTCTCCTCCCACGGCAACCTTTTCTCTCTTCTCCTTCCTCCTTCTTCCTCCCTCTTCGGCAGCCACCGATTCCTCCTCCATTGGTGAGTTTCGTCGGTTCTTTTCTTATGGTTCCTCTTCTCTATGCTAGGCTAAGTGATTTATTGTGATTATTGAAGGTTGAGAAGGATTGAGAGTGGATTATCGTTGATTTTTGAAAGATTTAGGGTTATCGACGGTTTTTGTGGATTTGCTTCGATTGGTAAGTTTT
>JAOSBP010000205.1:31255235-31265565 GCA_027563825.1 Erythroxylum mucronatum
TCGAGCTCTCGATGGTATGTTCCCTCATCATACTTGAGATGGGAGTCATCAAATTGAAGCTTTAGGTCACCGAGTGGTTGGTAGGTCTAAAATACAGGGACAAAAGCCACCATGAATATAGGCTACCAAGATCAAAATGGAAAATAGCGTATATAATTGAGTATAAACATCAAGCATGAATGATTCGCCGGAGAATACCCAAGGGTTGCTCCAGCAAAGTACTTTCCAACCACAGGATAAAAAGGCATAAAGCAATTAACAATTTCCTGACAAATGCATTAACCACCAAGCTGTACTATTGGCCACGTTTAAAGTTAACACATTGCTGCCATTACATATGAACATTAAGAAGATAGCAACATAAAAGTTCACGAAGATACATACATCTGGACGATTATCTGACAGCTTGAAAGCTTCTTTAGTAGCTTCAGTATATTTGCCTTCAAAAACAAGCTTCCTCACCGCTGCTAATACCTCTGGAGCATTAGGGTTCGTATAGTTCTTAGGCACACCGGTCCATAGAGTATCCTCTGTTCAATAAAGTCATTAAACATGAGAATATAAAAAAAAGTACGTATTCAACTATTCATTGCACATTCTCGTTACCGTTAAGTTGGACAAGTTCCGAGGCAACACCGCCCCAAATCATAGCACCGAGACGACCGTTTCCAATCGGAACCGCGTCGGTCCAGTACCTTGCCGGAGCTTTGAAAATGACCTTCAACGGCCTAGAACTCTGCCCGTCCTCCGCCATGCTCGGACTCCAAACGTCCTTCTCCACAGGCCGCCGCACCACCACCCAGTCTCCGTCCCCCGTCATCGTCAGTCTCCGAGCACCGATACCAACAGGGCACTAGTTGCAAAGTGACAGATAACCGAGTGAGTAGAGAGAGCGTGACAGAGTCACTCGGCGGTTGACGGTTGACGGTTGACGGTTTTCAGTGGCCCTAGAATGGGACCCGGTGTATTTGGGACTGTCTTTTTAATCTTACCGTCGAATTAACTAACGATCAGTAATATAATGTACACTAATCGACGGCGAAACCTCCTGACCGCCGGAGATCTCGAAAGCTTACGTGCTAAGAAATGAGACTCTGTCCTAACCATATTCACAGTCATTAAATTCATATTCTTCACCTTTTTTTGCAATGTCCTTCTCTTGACTCTTTTAAGAATCGTATCACAACAAACAGCCGCTACATTGGAACTAACTACCACTAAATGCCATATATCACAGGTTATAAACAGCCTCTACATGTTGTGTGATACAATCATTCATACTTGAACAACTATGCTCGGATTCCAATGAAACTTACACACAATATATAATTTGCATACATTCTCATCAACTCTTAAACAATTGCATAAAACCTTAGCCGGCTTTGTCTGATACATACTTTGAAAACCATCCGCCCCCATGATAGTGACAATAAAAATTAACAAATCAACATTAAAAAAATTAACAAATCAATTGTTCATACTTCTCAAATTAAGAATCAAATCATTTGAAATCCATCCAAACTGCAAGCAACATAAAATAAAAATAGTGCTAAAACTAATATATGTCTAACATACATCAAACTCTCTCATACTTAAGCAATTGCTTCTCCTTAAGCAAACCAATCCATCATTCAATCTCAAATAAAAAACAAATTTGAAAAGTGCTAAAAATTCAAACATACTAATAAAGGTTTCCATTTCTCATTCAATTATAAAGGATCATCAAAATGTTATGTAACTAACTACATGCATCAATTCGCAAGTCGATTCGATTCACTTCATGATTCTTCAAACTTCAACCCAAATCACAAAACTCAATTCCATATATAAAATAAACATATACAAGATAACATACACCAACTTTCAAACTTATTTAAATTATTTTATTAAATTTAAATGGAAGTATTAGAAATTTGTTTGAAAAGTCACATAGCCTTTTACGTAAGAATAAACACCTATTGTGATTACCTAAATATACTTTAATTTATTCTTTGATTAATGAAATTATAGTTTTCTTATTGTCTTTTCATGCTCTTATGTTGATTGAATCAAAAGAGGAAAGTAAAAGATTCAATACATTATGCATGCATTAAGATTTGAGCGATGAGATGTATAGATTTGAGAGATGAGATGTATATTTAGGTTATAGTGTGAATAAAGAGGGTTAAGTGTGAGACATTCAAGAGAAAGTTATATAATCTTCCTAGGTTAGGGTAAAACCTATTAAGAGAGTTTATAGAACAGATTTATATTAATTAACCTTTAAATAAAATTGATGAAAAGCCATTAATAAACTTTTACATATTTGTAGCATAAGATAAATATAAGGAACCAAATTTTGGATAATTAAATCTAAATAAATGCATTTTCAAAATGATTCAATGAGATGATATTTATCCTTGTTCTGCTTTTCAAACTCATCTTCTCTTATCACAATGCCAACTTGTATCTTAAATAAGAACCAATTAAGTTATCTCTTGTTAATAGCTACATTTTTTTTTACAGTTTACAAATATTTTAAAACAAATGTCTTCTCACATAGGATTTACTTACACTTTCACTTCACATATTGTGTTCAAAAAATTTGAAGTGCATGTTACTTAAAACCATAATACTATTCCACAAAAAAATTAAGTAAATGGTATGAAAATAGTTTCTTCAAAGTTCACTAGTGTGCTTGCTTGTTAGATAATATATAAATATTAGTTCATAATATATGATAATGTCAAAACATGTAAAAGAAACCTTGCTAAATTTTATTATAAAAAATATGATAGTACCCAATTTAAAGTTTCAACAAAATGAAAAATGCCTAATCTAAAGATAGAGATAAGAAAGTAAAGAAGATGAAGACAACTTGTTTTAAGTTATATAGCATATTTATACTTATATTGAACTTCTTAAATTACCCTCTAATTTACATTATTCTTCATTATTTTAATCCTAATTAACAGGTGACGGCCAAACCATCCAGCGAGCCAAAAGCATTTCCTAAATAAAATAAAGGTTACTCCATCAAATTTATGATATTCCAATATATTCAATTAAATATGTACATATGATAATGCACCAAGGATAATGCACCAAGGAAATGGTTTTAGATGGTGATTTTCATAAAAACACAATATCATAAACCATTTCGTTCTTCAATGTTATGTGTATTATGTCTTTCCAAATACAAGTGAACACATTAATAATAAACAAAATAGATTCACTTTTCTCCATTAACTTTGGATATAACCAACATTGATTCATATAATATTTGGGACAAAATAGATTTGTCATTTTTCATTATATTCAACTTTCTTCATTTTCTTGCAAAAACAAATTTTAAAATCGTAATCTATTTCCCAATGAAATGAAATATAATATTTTATCTTCCCTAAATCAATAAAGAACAACAATTTGATCTCAGCCAAATTGCAAAATATTAATAGCTCAGGTACCAAGGTTTATAGTCAAATACATATAAAATAATAGGACAAAAAATACCTCCATTACTGATACTTAATTAGAAAATCACATTTACAGACTAAACTTCTGTCTTCTTAACATATTAAATGAATTCAAGTTTTAGAGATTTCTTCATAGAGTTGTTATCCTCTTATCACTTAGCCTTCTTATGATTTTGTAAAGAAAAAAAGAACACTTATATGTGATAAGTTACTTTATATCGCTTGGCTACCATTGGTTCAATATTCAAGATAGATATCACTTATCAGCTTGATCTTCCCCCAGAAATGGCACAAAAACTTGTTCTATGGTGATAAGATGAATGCGTAGTTAAATCAATCAAATAAACAAAAGAGTAGTTAAAAGGTTGTAGTCCATTCAATAATTCAAACATGACTATCATTAATCATATAAGAATGTAGTTAAATGTATCCCACAACACCTTATAAGCACATAATTTTGTACACTTGCATATCATCAACTTTTCCTTTACTGCAACACAAAATTTTATAAATATAGTTCGGTACACAGACGTGTTATATCATCAGTTGTTCATCATATAAGTGTGCAGTTAAATGTGTCCACCAATACCTAACATCAACATGTTTAAGTATACATTCATGTGGTATAAAATGTGTTCTAGTATAGTTTATATTGAGGTATAATATTCTTTTTACTTAGTCATGTTATACCGATATTCAAGTGTACGTGTCACTTACTTGTAATGAATGATGGTAGTTTTTGTATATAGGTATGATATTATTGTATAGTTCCTATTATATTTTATATTCATCTATGGTATTCTTTGTACTCATTTATGGTATTCCTATTTTAAATTCTAGATGGTCTAAGCTTTTATTAACTAATGGTATTTTTTATGCATAGGGCTAGTGTTATAAGAATTATGTATTCTAATATTTTATATTGAGGCATGTCAATCTTTACACTCAGTCATAATATTCCTATTTTAAAGTTTTAGTGTTTACTTATATGTAACGAATAATGGAATAGGTTTTGGTATATAGGCGTGCATTGTATATACTATGCCTAGTATAGTTTGCACTAAGATATGATATTTTTGGTACTCAGTCATAATATACCAATATTAAAAAGTATATGTTACTTGTTAATAACGAATGATAGAATTTTTCGTACATAGACGACGTATTGAAGTGTGATATTTTTTGTACTCTATTATAGTATCATATATAAGTGATCATGTTACTAATTTAATTGATCTTCACATACCAATATATAGTATATAGTAAATAGATGCATTATCAAAATGATTCAGTAAGACGATCTTTATCCTAATTCTTCTTTTCAAACTCTTGTTCTCTCATCATAATGCTAACTTGCACTCCAAATGAAAACCAGTCAAGTTATCTCATGTTAATAGGTACATTTTGTTTTCCATTTTACAACAAATGTCTTTACCATACAGGATTTACTTACAATGACACTTTACATCCAAAAATTCAAGATGCACATTACTTAGAACCATAATACTACACTCACAATAAAAATAAGCAAATGGCATGAAAATAGTTTCTCCATAGTTTACTGAAGTGCTTACTTATTAGATAATATAAATATTAGTTCATAACACATGACAATGTCAAAATACACAAATCAATCCTTGCAAAGTTTTATTATTAAAAAAAGGTGATAGTTCCTTATTTCAAGTTCTAATAAAATGACAAATGCTTCGTTTAAAGGTGATGGTGAGAAAGTGAACAATAAGGAGACAACTAGTTATAAGTTATTTAACATATTTGTATTTATATTGTAATTATTAAATTACCCTATAATTTACAAAATCGATTACATATTTCTTTGTTGATTTTTATCATAATTAATAGATGATGGCCACACCACCTAATGTGCCACAAAGAATTTCCTAAATGAAAAGGGTTATTACGTCAAATATACGATATTTCAACACATTCAATCAAATATGGACATTTGATGATGCATTAAAGAAATGGTTTTATATTCTAATTTTTATAGAAATACAATAACATAACCTATTACTTTCTTTAATGTTATATGTAACATGTCTTTCTAAATACACATGAACATATTGATACTAACCAAAACAACATGTTGACTCTTCCCTAATAACTTTGTATATAACCAATACTTGTTTACATAATATTTGGGACAACATAGATTCATCATTCATCATTCATCATTATATTTAACCTTCTTCATTTTCTTACAAAACAACAACAATCATAACATTCAGTGCAAGTCCTGCTAATATATGAAGTTTAAGGAGGTCCAGTAGTACCAACCTTAACTCTAACTAACAGAGAGGTTATTTCCAACAAACCCACAAGCATATACATATAGAAATAATAAAAAATAAAATGAAAAACAAGACAATAATAATAATTGTAATTGTAATAATAATATATGTAAAAATAAAAATAAAATATATACTAAAATAAATAATACAATAAATATAGAATAAGGTAAAGAGTAAAAATAAAAGATAAATAAGTAAATAAGTACAACAAGTACTTAAATAAATCAAACAAGCCCTTAACAAGAAAATATTTAGGTTAATTAAGAGAATAATTAGACCACATAACTAAGAGGGAAGTATTATGTATCAAAGGTTTAGGTTAAATATAAGATATAGGACTCAAAGGAAAATGCTTAAAAGACCTAATAGAACAAGAAGGATCTCTCTATGTGAGATCCTTTATTCGTATCCTAGTACATCAAAGTTTTCTATTAAGGACATATTCTCAATAAGTTCCAACAGAACTATATCATTCTTGATCACTTCCTCCCAATTCTTCTTAGGCCTTCCCTTTTTCCTCTTACAGTCTCTAAGTATAATTTTCTTGCATCTTCTCTCTAGAGCTTCAAGGTGTCTCCTCTTAAAATATCTGAATTACCTAAGTCTTATCTCTCTTAATTTTCTGTTAATATTGGTCACCTTTAATTTATCTTTTCCTGTTACATTCATAGCCCTATCTTTTTTAGTAAGGTTACACATCTAACAGAACACCCTCATCTCTACCACCATTAGCTTATGACTATGCACCTGTTTGATAGGCCAACACTCCACCCTATGGAGCATGGTTGAGCTAATCAGTAAATGATAAAATTTACCTTTGAACTTGAGTGGTATCTTCTTGTCACGTAACACTCCTTATGCACTTTTCCATCTAAGTCACCCTGATCTGATACAGTGAAGTATATTTTCATCAATCTCTCCATTGCTTTGGATGATAGATTGTAGATACTTAAAACATTATTTCTATTATGTAACTTTCGAACCAATCTTTACCTCCACAAAGATTTTAAAATCATATTACATTTCTCAATGAGATGAAACATAACATTTTATCTTTACTAAAATCATTAAAGAATAATAATTTTGATCTCAATCAAATTGCACTATAATAATAACTTTGATACCAAACTTTATATTCTAATAAATATAAAATAATATGACAAAAAACACTTCCATTACTGATACTCAACAAAAAAAATCACACTTACGAAGTAAACTATTGTCATTTAGATTAAAAAAACTTCAATTTTTGGAGATTTCTTTATAGAATTGTTATCTTACTACTGCTTAACCCGTCTTATATTTGTTAAATAAAAAAGTAAGTGTCATAAGTTACTTCGCATCATTAAACTATCACTAATTTAATATTTAAAATAGATATCACTCATAAGTGTAATCTTTCCCGAGAAAAAGGAATAATGAGCATGGCATACAGACTCAGACTATAATGATAAGATGAATATGCAGTTAAATCAATCAAATACATGAATGTGTAGTTAAACAGATGTAATCCATTGAATAATTCAAGCATGACTATGGTTGACTACACGAATGTGTAGTTAAATGTATCCTGCAACACCTTAAAAGCACACATTTTCATACACAGGTATGTCATCAACTTTGTCCTTTATAGCAATGCAATCTCATCAAATAATCCAGTAAAAAAATCAACATATCGTCAATTGTTGATCATAGGAGTATGTAGTTAAGCATGTCCACCAATACCTAACATCAACATGTTTAAGTACAAGTATGTGTTATATAAATATATTCTAGTATAGTTTGTATTGAGGTATAGTTTTTTTTCTCTCAATTATAGTATACTAATATTCAAATGTATGAATCACTTTTCTGTAATGAATGATGGTAATTTTTATACATAGGCATGGTATTATCTGTATAGTTTCATATTATATTTCATATCCATCCATGTTATTATTTTCATTCATTCATGGTATTCCCATTTTAAACTCTAATTAATATAAGCTTTTATTGAATAATAATATTTTTATGCATAGAGCTAGTATTATATGTATTATGTCTTTGTATATTTTATACTGAGACATAGTAATCTTTACACTTACTCATAATATTTCTATTTTAAAGTTTTGATGTTTACTTACTTATGGACCATAGTATATAGATGTGATATTGTATATCTTATGTCTTAATATAGTTTATATTAAAGTATGATATTTTTAGTACTTGATTATGGTATACTAATATTAAAGAATATGTGTTACTTATTTGTAATAAATAATGAATTTTTTTTCCATATACATGGTATTGAGGTATGATATTCTTTGTACTCCCTCATGGAATTCCCATATATATGTTACTAATTTCAATTGATATTCACATACCAATATATAATATACATTAAATAGATGCATTATCAAAATGATTCATTAGAACGATAATTATTCTTATTCCTTTTTTCAAACTCTTCTTTTCTCTTCACAATGCCAACTCGCACTTTAAACTAAAATTAGTCAAGTTATCTGGTGTTAACAACTACATTTTTGTTACAAAAATTTTACAATAAGTTATCCCACTATAAGATTTACTTACAGTTACACTTTAAATATTGTGTTCAGAAAATTTAAAGCGCACATTACTTAAAACCCTAGTACCACTCCCATGACTAAAAGTAAGCAAATGGCATGGAAATAGCTTCTCCATAATTCACCAATGTGTTTGCTTGTTCAATAATATATTAATATTAGTTCATAACACATGAGAATCTCAAAATATACAAATAAATCCTTGTGAATTTTTATTTTAAAAATGATAATTGTTCCTGATTTCAAGTTTCAATAAAATGATGAATGCCTCATCTAAAAGCAAAGGTGAGATAGGGAAAAAAAGGGAGACAACTTGTATAAGTTAATTAACATATTTGTACTTATTTGGAAATTCTTAAATTACCCTCTAATTTACAAAGTAGGTTCCATCATTCTTTATTAACTTTTTATCCTAATTAACAAGTGATGATCACACCATGCAGCGGACCACAAAGTATTTTCAAAATGAAAAAGGAGTTATTAGATCAAATATATGATACTCCAACACATTCACTCCAATATAGATGTTTAATGATGCACAAAAGAAATGTTTTAGACAGTGATTTTTACAAAAACACAATAATAGAACTCATTCATTTCTTTAATATTGTGTGTAACATAATTTTTCCAAATACACATGAACACATTAATAATGACCAAAAGAACAACATATTGGCTCTTCCCAGTTAACTTTGGATATAATTGACAATAGTTTATATAATATTTGGGAAAAAATAGATTCATCATTTGTCATTTCACAACAATTTTGATTTCAATCAAATTGCATAATATTTATAGCTCTAATACCAAAGTTTATATTTTCAAATATAAAATAATAGGACAAAAATACTTCTATTACTGATACTCAACAAAAAAAAACACACTTACAAACTGAACTTTCATTTTCTCGATAGGTTAAAAGACTTCAGTTTTTAGATATTTCTTCGTAGAGTTGTTATCTTCTTACCACTTAAAAATGTATGGTTGAGATCAAATAGGACAGAGTTGGTACACAAAAAATGGGACAGAGGATCTGAGGGCACCACTTAGCCTTCTTACTTTTTGCAATGGGCAAAAAAGGAACATTTATACTATGTGATAAGTTATATCGTTCAACTGTTCAATATTCAAGATTGATATCGCCCATAGTGTAATATTTTCCCTAGAAAATAAATGCATAAAAGCTAGTTGTGTGTAGTTAAATCAATCAAACCGACAAATATGTTCTTAAAAGGGCGTAGTCCATTCAATAATTCAAGCATGACGACGGTTGACCTCGTGAATGTGTAGTTAAGTGTTGCTATTTATACCACAGAATTATAATAGAAATGAGAATAAATATAGTAAAAAATAGAAAAAAAATTATAATTATAATGGATGGCTAAAAAAATGAATAATTATCATTACCATTCATAATAGTTGGTTTGTTAAAAATATTGAAAAATAAGACTGCTAAATTTTTATTTTACATTAAATTTTAATATATTTTAATTACATTTTAATTAATTATATTATAATTAAGTGTATTTTGATTAATTATATTGAATTTTAAAAAAAGAAGCTGATGACACTTGCTCCAGATCAAAAATAAAACTCATTCGTCTAATATATCTAGATACGAATGATTCTCTCATATACCTTCTATTGATTGATTCCAAAAATTATAAACCAAGCACCCAATGTCCTTCACAGCGATACAATCTTCTATAAATATGACTCTGGTATATGGACATGTGACTAACCGTGCCCATCATATACTTCATTTAAAGCGACAACTGACTCTGACAACTGCGTGCCATCATTGTCAGGCGGACGAGACTTTCTTGTAAGTGTAAGTCAACTTGTACACTCCTGTATCTCGACTTACACATGTACGGTATCGATAAGTCGACTTGTGCATGGTGTAACTCGACTTATGCATGTATGGTACTGTTAGATTGTGCCCTAAAGGCAATCCCCTTTAGCGCGTTTTATTCAAAGTCGTGTACAGACTTTATGAATA